>JAODAL010016224.1:0-81354 GCA_025379985.1 Phyllomedusa bahiana | reverse complement strand
TGCGGAGATGGGGCAGGCACCTGCCATGCCCGGACCGGAGAACCCTCGTCTTCTTGAGCTGCGCCGAGGCCGACCGACTGTCGCCCGTCAGTCCTCCCACCTCGCGCTTCCGATCTGCAGGAGATCCCCGACTGTCGTCCTCCTCCCCACCGCCTGGTAGCCCCCCCGACCGGCACATCGCCAGGCGAGGCCAACGTTACCACCGAACGAATGGACGAACTCGGAGCAGCGGCCGATCGAGCCCCAGACTGCGGCCCAGACCCACCGCCCTCCGCAGGGCCCGCCGGCCTACTTGGATGCCTTCCAGGCCGAGCAGACCGGCCCCCGGGATGGAGCCTGCCCGCCTGACCTGAAGGGTCCCCAGAGGGGCTCCTTTGGCGACGGCGGACCCTGGGGGTGTAATCCGGGCTCAGCCGCTGCGGTGGGCGAGCCCGGCGTCTGCGGCCAGCACCGCTACCCCCAGACTGTGCGGGCGTTACTGTGGCCCTGCGGCCACCCGTGAGGGCCGCCGGATCCTCGGCCACACTCCCTTCATCACTGCCACCCGCAGATAACGCCGGCTCCACGGCATCCCTGGCTCCAGGGACACCCCTGTGCTCAGTGGCCGGCTCCCTGGCCCCGCTCAGCAGATCCCGAACCGCCCCTTCAAGCCAGGCGGCCCCCTGAGACGCCGCCAAGTGCCGCAACATATCCAAATTACTGTCGGCCATAACGGGGGAGAGCGCGGTCGCGGACGTCCTCTCTCCCTGCTGCCTCGTGGCGCGACTGAACTAACGGGCGGAAGGGGAGGTACTGATGCCTACGTCACCTTCCATCAGCCTCCTCTTCCTGCCGCACGTACCCGCGGCTTGGCCGCGCCCAGCACGCCGGGTCATGGCGCGCCTCCCCTAGGGGCGTGGCCTGGTCCGGCGCGCTGCTGGTTCATACATGTGGCCCTATTATACTGTGTAGACATAACCTTTAAAGGGGTTGTCTCACTACATTGCTTCATCTTACCTCAGTCCTGTTTTCTTGGTTTCACTTTGAATTCAGGGGAGTGTTTACTGGCTTCCACTAGGCTGCAGTAGAAGCCAGGTCTGTAGCTATGGCAACTAGTGCTGGCAGCCTATCAGGAGAGATCGAACAGGTCTGTAGCTATAGCGACCTGAGGAGCTGATGCAGCTCATACAAGAGGGGATATCTAGGAATAGGTAGGACACTGTTAATGGACATATATTGCAAAGTGACTTGTTTTTGCAAGATCTTTAACATAAAAAGCAATCCTTGTAGTGAGACAACCCCTTTAACGGTTAGGCCAGATACACATCTATTGATCATTTACCACTGCTGATCTCCCCACAAACCTACAGCAAATTCACCACAACATTAACATGGTTAAAATCTACATCAAAAAGCTGCAATAAATCCACAACACAATAAACAAATTGAAATCCACAGCATTCCTGTGCCAAAATTGTAAAATCTTAACCACATGCCTGGTACGGAAACCCGCAGTGGATTTATCTGTGAAATCTGCAGCATTTCTGTCTGGATTCAGCCTAATTGTGTAATTCTGATATTTTTTAGGAATCTGGTAAGAGGTAAAGCTGAGGAACATTGAATATTTTCTTAAAATTTTAGAAGATGAAAATTTGTTCCGGTTATCACAATGAATTGTATGCGACACTTGGTTATTTTTTTGCAGCCAATGTTCGACTTAAATAAAATTCACGGCAACAACAAAAGGGTTAGAAATGAAAGGCAGTCTGTGAAGTGCACATCACTCAGCAGAGGTGATTTCCTATTCTCTCTGTTCTAGGCTATACTGTGAGATTCCTCTGAAAATCTCCTTTACTTGCTATTATTCTCTGTGCATACAGTATTTGCCACAGCCTTGCACTCCCTCCCGCGTCTCCGCTCTTTGACAGTCACCAGAGTCATTACAGTCCAGTGCATTGGACATTACCATGCGACCACTTCACAAAGAATATTTGGAGCCTCTGACCCGTCGCTTGCCTTCGGCCGCCATTTTAGCTTCAGGTATGCACTGCTGACTCTTTCAGTGGAAATAAATGACTCTGTTTGATCATCACAAGATGTGGTAGTGTCACCAGGTAGACACGTCTTCTATTGCATAGTAACTATGGTGCAATTCATCTGAAAGAAATCTACTTAAGTGCAGACGGCGTCTTGGATACGTTTTTGCAATTAAACATATTGCGTTAAATGCATCCAAAAACATAGCACAAAGTGTGGTACTATTCGGATACGTTTTCTGGACTGCAAAAACGTCTCCCTATAGTTTCTATTACCTTTTCAATGTGTTGAACGGATCAAGAAGTGACATCAATTATTTGAATGCATCCGTTTAACGCAATGCAAAAATGTATGTAAAACACATATCATCTGAACGACGCTATGTATTTTACATTGAAATCAATGTCCTCACACTTAAACGTTGTTAAATACGTATTGAGGTCCGTTTTTCGCTACGTAAAACGTAACCAAATACGTAGTTAACAAGCACCATGTGAAAGAGTCCAGTTTCTAGGAATTAAGAGTGCGTTTACACGGTAAAGACCAAATACCGGTTGGAAATGCCGACCAGTATTTGGTCTTTTTTTTGGCATGTGGGTGGGCGGGGGGGCCGGCTTTTCTCCGTGATTTGCGGATTTAAGCCCATTCGCCTCCACATGTTTATGTTCCGCCCGAAAACCGGGCGGAAGGATGAACATGTTCTAGGTTTTTCGGGCCACTGGTGGTGTAAAAAACCGTCCGGTGGAAAATTTGTGCAGTGGGGACTGCTGCACGGATTTTCCATAGAGGTCTATGGGGGAGCGTTGCTTGTCGGTTTTCAGGTTTGTAAAACCGCAAACCGTCTGAAAAACCGACAAATAACCGGTGCCGTGGGGACAAGCCCTAAAGGTTTTCTACCCATTAAAAGAGGTTGTCTCATTTCAGACATTGATGGCATATCGCTAGATAGGTCCGGGTCCTACCTCTACTATCTGCACCCATGTCAAGAAGCAGCCCCAAAACCTCTTTGTTCTAAATGGTGAGGTGGTTGGGATTCTCCCATTGAAATGAATTGAAGTTCTCAGTAAGCCAAGTACCGCCACTTAGCTGTACTCAGAACCTCCATTGATTTCAATAACAGAGTCCTGACCACTTCTTCAGTCTGAGCAGAGAGATTACGGGACTTGTTCTTTATGATAGATGCAGGTTCTATCCATAGGATATGCCATCAATGTCTGGAATGAGACCACCCCTTAAAGGAGTTACCTTTTCTAGCGCTGCTGCTCTTTAAATGTACATTTAAAGAGATATTCCCATCTGAAAACTTATCACTGACCATATAATATCCACACTCAGGGTATTACAAAGAAGTAACAGTTTAAACAAAAACCCCAATTAAAACATACACTTTTATTAAATACACATAAAACAATGAGATATAAATCCAAAACCTCCTCTTTCTGATAATAGTGAAACAACACTTATCACTATCCAAACCTACTAAATAGGAAGGTTCAGTAAATACAAAATATCTCTTTTTGACAATATTATTATTCACGATACCGATGATACTTGATAATGATGTAATGATGTCCTGAAGAGATCAAAAACCTGTTGTCTAAAATGGACCCAAATAGACAAATTATCCCTGCACCAACCCTTAACTGACCCTAAGAAGGGTTCTTATGAGGGTGGCCCCAAAATAGTATTATCTGACCCTACAAGTTACCCTAATTATCCCTAAATCGGGCCATTACATCAATAAATATCTTAAAGTAGGTAATAGGTATAAAAAATATCCTAATTAGTTCCCGACGCGTTTCCCCTCTTCAAAAAGATTCATCAGGGGAATGAGGATGATGAACAATACGCCATGATGATGGAGCCTCCATGGCCCGATTTAGGGATAATTAGGGTAACCTGTAGGGTCAGATAATACTATATTGGGGCTGCCCTCATCAGGACGATGACCCCATAAGCACCCTTCTTATGGTCAGTTAAAGAGGTTTTGCCAAGAAGTAAGTTCCTCACCTAACAGGCTGATACTCCCCTCTTGAGGCCTGAAAAAAGGGTCGTTGTGTTTCTGTGTTTAAAAAACAAAGTACCTCCTCTGTGATGTCATCACTCCACCTCCCATGCACGTTCCTGATAGTCTCTGTAGTTGAGCAAACATTGTTTTGCTAATCCACAGAGGATAACTGTATTGTGCACAAGCTATATGCGTTTTATTTCTCCCTCTTATTTGCTCAGGAGAGAAGATAAGCTCAGCAGGCAACTTTCTTTCATTCCTTCACGAACGAACGGCTGCAGGGGGATAGGGAGGGGGGCTGATCAGGGAGCAGGGAGCGTCTGCATGTTTACTCAGATAATTACATTATAACCAGTGGATTTTCTATACAAAAGTAACAGAATCTTTCTCCCCAGTCCCTTCAAAGCTCATTCATGTTCCCTGCCATCAGATAAGAAGTGCAAACAACGCAAGCACAGCCAGATCAGCTCCTTTCAGCTCTTGCTCATGTCTAATGTAAACTGTCAGGAAACTAAGGGCATCTTAATCAGGCTGTAGCTCTCACATCTATTTAGAAAAGTGATTAAATACCCATTTTGGAGGATCCCTCATCAACATTAGATCATGGCAAAACCCTTTTAAGGGTTGGCGCAGGGATAATTTGTCTATTTGGGATCTCTTCAGGACATTATTCCATCATTATCAAGGATCATCGTTATCGTGAGTAATAATATTGTCAAAAAGAGACATATTTTGTATCATTTACTGAACCTCCCTATTTAATAGGTTTGGGTAGTGATATGTGTTGTTTCACTATTATCAGAAAGAGGGGGTTTTGGATTTCTATTTCATTGTTTTATGTGTATTTAATAAAAGTGTATGTTTTAATTGGGGTTTTTGTTTAAACTGTTACTTCTAGATATTTCCATCTCATTGATTAGCTTTAAATATGGAGGCAAAGGTAAAATAAATTTTTATCAAATGCGTTTCTGCTCTGATTTTTCACAGATTCAGCATGTTATCCATCCTGCTTGATTACAGATGGTTTCCTAGCTTACCAACTACCTCTGTGCTACGGCCGCTCAGCCCCCTTTAGCTGATAGAACATAGCAGAGTGAGGACAGGGATGGTCGGTAACCTACAAAACAAGCAGAATAGATAACCTGCTGTATCTGTAAAATAAAGCAAAATCTGAGGAGAAATGTATTTAGTACAAATCTTTAATTACGTTTATCCACATGTTTAAAGGGGTTGTCTCACTACATTGATTCATCTTACCTCAGTCCTGTTTTCTTGGTTTCATTTAGAATTCAGGGGCGTGTTTACTGGCTTCTAATAGGCTGCAGTCGAAGCCAGGTCTGTAGCTATAGCGACCTGATGTAGCCCATATAAGAGGGGATATCTAGGAATAGGTAGGACACTGTTAATGGACACATATTGCAAAGTGACTTGTTTTTGCAAGATCTTTAACATAAAAAGCAATCCTTGTAGTGAGACAATCCCTTTATAGCTAATTAATGAGATGGAAATAACCCTCTAAACAGGGGAGTAACAAGAATTAATAGGGCCCCATAACGAAATGGGATGGGCCCCAGCACCAAATGACAGGAAACAGAAGCAATAATGGAAGGTACAAATAATAAGGCTATATATGAGAGATACATCATAGTAGCGCTACATACCGTAGCTGGTTATTTACTACAATCGTGTTATTTAACCTGAGTTGTCCCCCTACAGCTCTGGATCCCATAGCAGCTGCTATGGCTATAGTTTACGACCATGCCTCTAAGTGAATCCCAGACAACCCCTATAACATACTTATAATATACTTATGCTTTTCTTGACAGATTACTATTGTAAAGTAAATAGCTTCTAACGTATTTGGAAACACAACCAAGCAACTCCAGGTGTGCGCGCTAAAGGGGAAATCAGGTCATCCAATTTGGCAATCTTTCCTCTTCCATAAGGATTTATATACATGCTAGAGAGGTTACAGTATACGAGAAAAACATGGCTTCTTTCTTCCAGACACTGCTGCACTTTTGCCAGTTGGATGTGACTTGTAGTGCAACTCATTCCCCTTCAAGTTAATAGGTCTAAAAGCCAATGGCAGAAGTGGTGCTATTTCTGGAAGAAACCAGTCATGTAGTGGGTTTTTTTTGTGTGTTTTTATCCTATAGAATAATTTATTGAGGATTTAAAGGGTTTTTCCAGTATATATAAAAAATAAATAATAAGGATACTGCTGCCCAAATAATGCCCCAGTAGCAGGGGTGTAGCTACAGGGGGTGCAGCGGTAGCAGTCGCTACCAGGCCCTGTAGCCTGAGGGGGCCCAAAATCCCTTCTGCCACATAGGAAGACACCAGTATTGGAAATGGAACATAGTAGCTGGGGGCCCCATTTTACTTTTTGCACTAGGGCCCAAGAGCTTGAAGTTACGCCTCTGCCCAGTGGCGTCCCTGAATTAAGGTAATGCTGTCCAAATTTAAAAAAGCCTCATACTTACCTTCCTCTTCATCTCCCCTCCAGCACTGGCTCTGCCATATCTCTCCCCAGTCTTCTGTTTAAGTCCTGGTTTCGGCCAAACAGGGTGTAACCACCACAGCCACTGATTGGCTGCAGCCGTCATGTGTCTTTTCCTGATATCACCATTTGGAATTGAACAGCTTCAAAGAGAGATGTCAGACAATGACATGTGAATGCTGCAGCCAATCAGTGGCTGTGGTGGTGACACCCTGTTTGGCCGAAACCAGGACTTAAACAGAAGACTGGGCAGAGATACGGCAGAGCCAGTGCTGGAAGGGAGATGAGGAGGAAGGTAACTATGAGTTTTTTTTTAATTTGGGCAGTAGTACCTTAATTCAGTTACGCCATTGGGACGCAGTAATTTTGTTAGGGGCCATTATCAAATTTAACAAAAAAGGGGCCAGCTGATATGGTGCAAGATAGGAACTGGTAATGAGTAGTGGCCAAGAGGTAACAGCTGTATGTTTACTGGCTTCTACTGGCCTGCAGTGATGAGCTGCTAAGGACATCAGGTCTGTAGCTAGAGCAACCAGTGCTGGCAGCCTATCAGGAGAGATTGAACAGGTCTGTAGCTATAGCAATCAGTGCTGGCAGCCTATCAGGAGAGATTGAACAGGTCTGTAGCTATAGCGAACTGAGGAGCTGTTGCAGCTCATACAAGAGGCGATATCTAGGAATAGGTAGGACATTGCTAATGGACACATATTGCAAAAAGACTTGTTTTTGCAAGATCTTTAACATAAAAAGCAATCCTTGTAGTGATGCAACCCCTTTAAATTACTCATGGCGGCCCTGCCTTCATTTTTTGTATTCTATATACTGGACAACCCCTTTAAGGATGATAATATATAACTATTCTTTTAAGATTTTCAGATCCTTCAGCCCCTTACATCTAATTTTTGGCCCTTGAAGAGGCAATAGACCAGTGTAGGATAAATGTAGCCCTCATTGAACTATATTTGCCCTATTTTGCAGACATATATGGGTTCTGCATTGGACATAAAAACATGGTATTTGTCTGGATACATTTTCATGGAATCCCGATTCTATACCGTAAACGGGGGTCAAAAACAAGGTCTGAATGGCGCCTCAGCTGGAATATGTATGCTTTCCATCAATCCTGTGCCCCACAGACACAGGGCTTATTTACCATTAAATGTATGGGGGCACAGTTTTCGGGCTGTCTTTGTTAAAATGAAGGCAGGGCCTTAGAAATTTCACAATTCTATTGTTAGTAGTTATGATTGTGCAATAACCATCTATTTTACAGTCTCGGATATTTAGGATAATACAAACCAGTCATCCTGACCTCGTGGATTTATGACTCTATCAGTATTTTATATGGTGAATAGAACTTTGCACCGTGTTGTAAACCTGATGATTCACATAGAGTATTACTGACTGATCAGACTCTCAGTCCATTATTCTGATCAGGGGCGTAACTAGGATTCATTTGGCCCCATCACTTAGAACAGAGAACAAATTAAAACAGCAGGATAAGTAGCAATAATTAAAGATTTAAATGAAACCGCCATATACCAGGGAACCCAATAGTAGTGCAAAGGAGAGCAGAAAGCCACCCAGGGGTGCCAATAGGGCAGTACGGGAAATACTGCTGTCAGGGGACCTGATCAAAAAGGGGCCCACCGGTAAGTTAAAAAATAGGAACTAGTAATGGGTGGGGCCCCATTTGATTTGGCTGTATGTGGCCCTGAAACGGTTACTAGATGACTTATGGCAAACCTGAAGCTACCAACTACTTGTTCCCTACAAAAAGGATCAATATTCCTGTACCTGAGTGGGGGCCCCTCAACCTCTGCTATGGCCAAAGTTATGCCCATGATTATCATACCTGGAATAACACACTAGTGGATAAAGCACAATACAGCAGGCCCTACATAGAAGGTTAATGGCCACCATCTAAAATGTATAGAGATGTGCCAATTTTCCCCCAATATTAGATGTTAGATTTCAGCAAGCCCAATCTCTTTCTTCTCAGGGTGGGTTCGCCACTACAAAGGTGTCTCACAATTGTTTACTACCCTCTCCGCACTCCGAACACCTGCAAGCTCAGCTAACTGGCGCATGCATGTGTATGGTGGAGGGAGGGATCAGTAGAGATAGTTGTCAACTAAATGAAGAATCTGAAATGTGTAGCCTTGTTTTTTGCTTATGTGCATATTATATTGGCAGACAGTATTGAAATGTTGTACCTGGGGCCTACCGGTAAAGCTGATTTTTGGAGCCCACCAATGAAGTTGATTCATAGGGCCACCAGTGCAGATAATTCTTGGGGCCCATCAGTGGAGATAATTCTTGGGGCCCAACAGTTGAGGTGATTCTTGGGGTCCACCAGTGGAGATGATTCTTGGAGCCCACCGGTATAGTTGATTCTTGAGGCCCATCAGTGGACTTGATTCTTGGGGACTACCAGTGGAGTTGATTATTGAGGCCCACCAGTGGAGTTGATTATTGAGGCCCACCAGTGGAGTTGATTCCACCAGTAGAGTTGTTTCTTGGGGCCAGCAGGTGCAGAGTAGATTCTTGGGGCCACTCCAGTGGAGTTGATCTTGGGGCCCCCAGTGGAGTTGATTCCTGGGTCCAACAGTGGAGTTGATTATTGAGGCCCACCAGTGGAGTTGATTCTTAGAGGCCCACCAGTGGAGTTGATTCTTGGGGCCCACCAGTGGAGTTGATTCTTGGGACCCACCAGTGGAGTTGATTATTGAGGCCCACCAGTGGAGTTGATTATTGAGGCCCACCAGTGGAGTTGATTATTGAGGCCCACCAGTAGAGTTGATTCTTGGGGACCACCAGTGGAGTTGATTCTTGAGACCCACCAGTGGAGTTCATACTTCTGGCCTACCTTAAAACTGCTGTACATGATTGTACATACTGGATATGACTCTTGCACTCTGGCTCTTACTTTCCGCCTTACTTTCTCTACCTTTCTCTCTAAAAAAAACCAGCACCCTCAGGCCAGCCATGGCCAGGAGCCAACCCTACTGAGGAGTCCACCAGGAATTTCCCCTACTCCTCTGTGGGCCAGTCTGAGCCTGTTGGTAGAGACAAAAATTAACATAAGCACCAAATATTACTAATACAGTAGTACAGAAATGTAAAAAAATATATATAACAGAGATGGTAATTTGTACAGGAGTCGGATGCCATTGTAGGTTTGTAGGATTGAGCCAAACATACATATGGACCCAGAGTACAAGTTATGAAGACAGAGGTGAACCTTAAATCTCCTGAGCCCCAGTGCAAAATCTATTCAAAAAAAGGCCTTCACCTACCATGTGCCATTTATTATAGGTGTCTTCTTATGTAGCAGAAGGGCATTTGGACCCCCTCAGGTAAAAGGGCCCAGGTGTGACTGCTACCCCTGCACCCCTTAAAGGGGTTGTCTCACTACATTGAATCATCTTACTTCAGTCCTGTTCTCTTGGTTTCATTTATAATTCAGGGGCGTGTTTACTGGCTTCTACTATGCTGCAGTAGAAGCCAGGTCTGTAGCTATAGCAACCAGTGCTGGCAGCCTGTCAGGAGAGATCAAACAGGTCTGCAGCTGATGCAGCCCATACAAGAGGGAATATCTAGGAATAGGTAGGAAACTGTTAATGGGCATATATTGCAAAGTGACTTGTTTTTGCAAGATCTTTAACGTAAAAAGCAATCCTTGAAGTCAGACAACCCCTTTAAAGCTACACCACTGTATAAAGGAGATTGATGCCACAAACCAAAAATGAGAGGCCATAACTAGTTAAAGCTGGCCACTTAAAGGTTTCATCCTATTTATTACCATAAAGTTCATTTTGGGATGTACAAAGAGGGGAAGAGGTTCTTATATTACTGATTCATGCCAGTTCACAAAAAAGTGATTCCATCTACCATAAAGCTTATCTTATCTACATTTTCTGTGCTGTGGAATACAATCTATTGTCTCCTGTTATCAGCCATTCCAGACTGAGAACAGGCTGACTGAGAGTTCCCGACAGAAACTGTCATCCCCTGAGATTACTACTTCACCTCACATCCAAGAGAAATTGGTGAATCCAGCACCTCCAAATGTTAAAACCTCTATTTCTTTATTTCAGAATGTTAAAATAGGTTTCCAAAATATCCAAAAGCACAAAATCACAGTATACGCGTTTCAAGCAAACTGCTCTTAATCACCTCACATGCCTTCTCAGAAACATTTGGATATATCTATGTGTGATTGAAATTACTTGCCTTTTAGCTTTACTTTTATAAGCCATGTGCTTCCACAAATGTCCATTATCACCTAGTCAACATAGATCCCAACTATCACAGGGGTCCCAAGTCCTGCGCCCTCACTGCACATTTCACCCTCACTGCACAACCACAGTTTGGAGACCAGAGCAGCGGTTGAGCATGTGCACTACTCCTCCATTCAAATGTCTACTCCTCTGGACCCCTTTTCTAGTGATTAGTAAGGGTCCCAGCAATGGAGTCCCCCAAGGATCATACATCTACCATATATCCACCTTTAAAGGGGTTGTCTCACTCGATTGATTCGTCTTACCTCAGTCCTGTTTTTTGGTGTCACTTTGAATTCAGGGGCGTATTTACTGACTTCTACTAGACTGCAGTAAAAGCCAGATCTGTAGCTATAGCAACCAGTGCTGGCAGCCTATCAGGAGAGATCAAACAGGTCTGTAGCTATAGCGACATGAGGAGCTGATGCAGCCCATACAAGAGGGGATTGTAAGCTCTTGTGAACAGGGCCCTCACACCTTGTGTCTCACCTGTAAGTAGCTCTCACTGTGTAATGTCTGTCTTTTGTCTGTAATTATACCCTCTGCATTGTAAAGTGCTGCGCAATATGTTGGCGCTATAGAAATAAAGATTATTATTAGGGATATCTAGGAATGGGTAGGACACTGTTAATGGACACATATTGGAAAGTGACTTGTTTTTGAAAGATCTTTAAAAATAAAAGCAATCCTTGTAGTGAGACAACCCCTTTAATAGTTTAGCTGTATGGGCAACAAGGTGTTTCAGTGATCAGCACTTCAGTACTAGGTTTGAATCCAATCAAGAACACATCAGCATGGAGGTTGCATGTTATCCCCTTGTTCACTTGGGTTCCCACTGGGTACTCTAGTGTTCTTTCACACAAAAAACATACTGATCTTAGAATTTAGATTTAGAGCCCCAAAGGTGACATGGACCAGTGCGAACAATGGCAATCTCTGTACAGCGCTAAGCTATTTGTTGGTGGAATATAAATCAATAAAGCACCTGTGACCTCTCCTGACAGGTCTGTATTAGTAAACCCTTGTGTTTCCTGTCAAATAACAATTAGAGCCATTTCTCTTCTATCTCTGTTCTGTGCTGTTCCTCTGTTGTTCCTCCTAGAAATGTATTACTGAATCTGTCAGCTGGGTGTTACCAACTGGGGGGGGGTGTCCCTGCACACACTTAGTGTCAGCACTGATTGATCAATGTCAGACTCTGCAGGGACACCTCCCAATTGTCAACACCCAACTGAGAGAATCAGTAATACATTTCTGGGAGGAATAACTGGAACCACATAACATAGAGATCTAAACAAAGATGCCCCAGAATTGATGGGGGGCACTAGTATTTAGTAAAACAGACATATCGGGAGATGCCACAGGTCCTCTTGAAGGAATAAAAGGGTAGTAATTGTCTAAGCTAGTTTTTCTGGGTTAGTTGTATTGAGATAAAGTTCTCTGAATCCCACAGCAGATGAGATATATTGCTGTGATCTCATTTTCCCATAGAAAACATCTCATTATAGCATAACATCCATAGAATGTCTGTAGTGCTATGACAGTGGGGATAATGATTAAAACAAATGTTCGGGTCCGTGGAACATGTTTCTGGCTGTCAGAATCACATATTTTATCCCCATAGACATGAGAATTATGACTAAACATGACAATTAGTTGATTTTTTTGGTCTCTATCTCTAGCCACTATAGTAGGCCCCCACTTACTGGTTGGTTGTGTCCACTAAGCCCCCCGTGATCACTGGGATGAAGGTGTTTGGTGCTCTGTGAACCCATGCGACTCTTTCAACACTTTGGGTGACATTTATGCAATTAGGCTATGTTCACACGACGTATTGCGGTGCGTACAGTACGCGGCGCAATACATTGTGTGTCTCGGGAGCACGTACTCCCACGGTGCGGGGGGGGGGCCGCCGGCCCCATAGACATGCATCGCTCTCATGCATGACATGAATTACATGCCACTTATCTCCCCGCTCTTATAATACAATCGTATTGTACAAGCAGGGAGAGGAGGCGTAATCCATAGTTCTCATAGAGAACTATGGATAACCGTAACTTCAGCACGCATCTTGCTCGTATTAGAGCGCAAATACGCAGCGAAATGCGTGCCGAAATTACGCCATGTGAACATACCCTTAGACTCGTCGAACTGCATTTTTCAGTATAAAATGCGCCTGAATCTATGAAAGTGTTTTTTGTGCGCTCATAAATGGTGTCTAAAGTTTGACGTGCCTCGCCTATGTGTTAGGTGTATTACAGAACTTTGGTGCATATGTAATGTCCCAAATACATATAAAGGCTATAGATAGGCTGGAAATAAAAGAAACGTTATTAAAATACAATGTCAGTGAATAGAAACTATGGTACTGATCCTGCTTGGAGGACCACAAGTCCCAGCAAGACAGGTGGCATGCTGGCTCTTGCAATATGTAGAATAAAGGGTGAGAGCAGCAAAAATAAATTTCAACACTGATCACTGATCTTTTCATTTAATGCAGTTAAAAAAAAACCAAAAAAAACCTGAACATTTTATTTTTGACGTAATTCAGAAAAACATAGGTCAGTGGGTTATTTAATTGAAAATTAATTTTAGATTCTATTAATTTTAAGCACATTTAATAGCTAGAGATATTTTAATATTTTTGGGATATTATATATAGCAGATCTAGCTCCACTTCGACTCTTCAGGCTCAGGCAGACCACATTGAGGTAGGTCTGCCTGTTTGAGCACTAATGTGCCTAGTTTTGCCGACCTGCATTCATATATGTATCTAATAGTTCGAATGGGTGTAAGACGCCTCCTGAATGCCCCCAGAACGCCCCTACTTGTTTGGTGCATTAAAAAGTGTCGGATCTGTCAAACAATGCGACAAACATTGCACACCGCTCTCTTTGGCGCATTTTATGCCAGAAAAGGGTGAAAAACCCTTTCATACATGTCTCTCTTTGGCTATGTTCACACGGCTTATTTTGGGACGCATTTCGTCAGGTATTGAGAGCGTACTGCGCTCTAATATGGGCAATATGCTCCCCAATCATTACGGAAATCCACAGTTCTCCTAGAGAACTATGGATTACGTCTCCTCTCCCTGCTCGGCGAATACGCTGCGGGGGGAGATAAGTGACATGTCATTTATTCGCGGCGCGTAATGATCATCTATGGGGCCTAAATACT
Source organism: Phyllomedusa bahiana (assembly GCA_025379985.1). NCBI lineage: Eukaryota > Metazoa > Chordata > Amphibia > Anura > Hylidae > Phyllomedusa > Phyllomedusa bahiana. The sequence goes on along the minus strand of JAODAL010016224.1, from coordinate 67,367 downwards.
TACTTAACTGGTGCCTGCCTGCCTACCTACTTGAGGCCTATCTACTAACCTAACTTGGGCCTACCTGCTACCTACCCACCTAGCTGCGGACACCTACCACCTACCTAACTGTGGCCTACATACCTACATCAATGGGGCCCACTTACCTACCGACCTGGGTCCTATCTACCTACTTAACTGGGGCCTACCAACCTACCTGGGGCCTATCTACTTACCTAACATGGGCCTACCTACCACCTACCCAACTATCTGCGGTTTACATGCCTGGGACCTACGTACCTACCTGGGGCCTACCTATCTGAGGCCTACCTACCGTCTTCTTGTGGTCTATCTGCCTACCTAACTTGGGCCTACCTACCAGCTACCTACCTAACTGGGGCCTACCTACTTACCTGGGACATATCTAACTACCTAACTGGGGATTTCTTACCTGGGGCCTGCCTACTGCCCTTCCTGAGGCTTGCCTAACTACCTACCTAGGGCCTAACGACTTACTTAGGGCCTACCAACCTATCTAGCAGGGGCCTACCAACCTACCTGGGGCCTTGCCCACCTACCTACCAGGTAATATGATTTTGAGGGGTACAGGCCGTAGTTGTAGCACAATCTCCAGAGGGTTAGTCATCTGTTCCTCCCCACCCCTATAGGAGACCATGCCTCTAAGCTATGGCCTGTACTTGCTCTCCCACCCCAGGGAAGTTTGTACAGAAGTGGAAAACAGTGAGAGAGGTGCTGGAAAAGTAAGAATTCTAAGATACCGCTATGAGAAGTGATCATGGCGGTGTGGATTGCATACAGAAGAAAGGGGAAAGTGATCAACTCGCCAGAGAAGACGTTACCTGCGAGTCACTGGATGTAACTGCAATGTAATCACTTATATGTCTGCAGAGTCTGTGTACACTGGTATCTATCACTATATGGTCACAGTATGGTGGTAATTTATGGTCTGTAGAGCCTGTGTACAACTGATATATACTACTATATGATCACTATATGGCAGTAATATTGGTCTTTGTATACTAATCTTTATTCAGTAATAGTATAGGGGTACTATGCAGTCACTATGTGGTGGTAATTTCTGGTTGTGTTCTGGCGGTATAATCAGGTCCTTATGTGGTAGCGTTATTGGTAATATTGGTTTTGGTATAGTGGATTTGTTTGGTAGCAGTATGATGGTGAGATGTATGGTGAGGTATTTGCTCCTTGTATTATCTAGTAACTGAATGACTATTATTAAAAGGGACTGGTAAATGTTAGTGGTTGGGGGGTTGGCAGAGGGGGCATGCTCACTTTTCCATGTGAAAAGTTTATGCTATATGTGGATTGTGTCCTCACTCACATGTGTTGTACAGGATTTGCATTGAGGAATCTGCTCTATCAAGCTAAAGAAAATCTGTTACACTTGACCACACTCTTATGGGATCCATGATGGATATGACAGATGTTTTTTGTTTTTTTTAAACCAGGCACAATAGCTCTGCAGGGAATGATACCCCACACGGCAGGTGCAAAGAAAGCCTTCATACCATTGTGGATGGAGACAGTGCTTGCCCGAGACTACCTGTTCTCAGGGCTGCCATAGGTAAATTCAGAGGGCAATATAGCCAAAGCATTTGGGTCACATGTCCATTACCAGTTCCTATCTTGCACCATATTAGCAGGCCCCTTTTTTTTACCAATACTGCCCTGAAAAATCGAGTGTAAAATACTGGTCAGATCCTAATTCAGACATGTCACCCTTTGTGTCTGATCTGTACCTTTTTACTATGTAATGTTTGTTTTTTGTCTCCACTTATACCCTCTAAGGCCCCGTTCACACGGCTTATTCTGCCGCGTATTGGCGCCGTACTGCGCGCCGGATTTGCGCTTCAGTACGGCGCCAATCCGCGGCAGCAATTACGGTAATCCACTGCTCTCATTGAGAACAGTGGAATCCGTCGCTCCTCCCCGCTCGGCGAATCCGCCGCGGGGGGAGAAAGTGACATGCACATTATTTACGGCGCGGCCGCGCCGAAAACCCGGCATTGTCTATGGGGCCGGGAGCGGTGCCCACGCCGCGCTCCGGCCCCACCCCCCGTACCGCCCCTTATTCACGGCGGATTTGTGAGCTCACTACGGCTCACAAATCCGTCGGGAATAAGCCGTGTGAACACGGCCTAAATTGTAAAGTGCTCTGGAATATGTTGGTGCTATAGGAATAAAGATTAATATTATTATTAAGGCCAGGTACTCACCAGGTTTATTGTACACAATTAGTGCCACATGTATGAAAATTGTCTAGGTCTACAACTCCATTTGTTGCCCATAGCAACCAATCAGAGCTCCCCTCTCATTTTTCCAGAGCACTATATAAAATGAAAGGGGCACTCTAATTGGTTGCTATGGGCAACAAAGTGAGTTTTAGACCTAGTCAGTTTTCATACATGTGACCCTTAGTGTGCACCCCAGAAAAGCTCCCTATGCATACACTAGATGCATCCATAGGATCAAATGGACCGACAGTGGTCAAAAGTGTGCTTTTGGTTTCCGTTTGGCCGATAGGTGTCTGTATACTGCAAAAAAAAAAAAAAGTAGAAAAGCGAAGGAGTCTATGGTATTATGTACTATGGCATCATACATGGCAGTATACACATATGCTTTTTTTTTTTTTTTACAATGGGATCCTATGGATGTAGGGATGGCACTCCTTGGATGCATTCATTTAATATATACCTAGCCTAAGACTAGGGTCGCACTATGTTTATAATGTGGGTTTAGGATGTACACCAGGAAAGCTCCCGACATACTTCTCACCAGCCTCAAAAGCAGCCTGAAAACCCATCTCTTCAGGATTGCCTATAACCAACAATAACCCTACTGTCACTACACTATCCGAAATCATGTCTGCCCCTCACCTTCTGTCTCTTCCCACCTTTCCCTTTGGGTAGAGTGTAAAGCCCTCACGGGCGGGGAAACCTCTCTCCTTCTGTACCAATTGTTAGTTAGTAATTTGTCACCTTTGTACTTGTTTGACCTATATTATGTATGAAACCTGAATGTACAGCGCTCTGGAACCAAGGGCGCTCAAAAATAAATAATAATAATAGTAATATATATAGGATGAAATGGCCAGATGGAGGCCAAGTATGTCATTTTAGTCAGTATACTGTATGACACAAAAAAGAAAAAGTATTGAATAGCAAATTAGCCTAAGCTATGCTATACAAAGGCATGCATGAAAAAAATTATATATTTTTTTAACAATCGGACTCTACGGGTGAGGGATGCCCCTACCAATCATTAGTCAGAGGCATTCAATCCATGTATACAGCCTGGCGTATATGTTAAACGAAAGACAAAAATCTGATGTCTATGTAGCCTAAGGCTATGTCTACACGGCAATTGTAAAATACCCTCAGAGTCTGTCATAGAATCCGACCATTATTTTACAATCGATTTTCGTGCTTTACCGCTTTTTTTCTTTTCGGGCAGTCCATTACATTGAACAGTATTATGATCCGCCGTTTTCTGCCAGATTTTAGAACATGTTCTATGTTTTTGGATCGGATTTCGGATATACAATCCGACCTCAGAAAATCCGAGCTGTGTAGACTACAGCTCGGATTTTCCATTGAGCTCTATGGGGATGATTTACAGTCGTATTTTTGCAGATCCTAAATACCGAATCCGTTTAAAACTCGGATCATAAACCAGCGTCGTGTAGACATGGCCTAAGTCAATGGGTATGTTCACACGGCTTATTTGCGGGGCGTACAGCACGTCCCGCAATTACACCGGGTCTTCGGAAGTCGCGCTGATCGGCGCATACTCCCGCGACGCGGGGGGCTGGCAGCCTGCCGCCCACATAGACAAGCATTACTGGCGCCACGAATAAATTACATGTCAATTATCTCCCCGCGTGTACAATACAATCATATTGTACGCCCGGGGAGAGGAGGCGTAATCCATAGTTCTCTATGGCTATGTTCACACGGCTTAAAATGGGACGTATTTCAGTCTGTAATTACACGCCGTAGTGCGCGAATTACGGCTGGAATATGTCCCAGTCATTACGGTAATCCACAGTTCTCATAGAGAACTATGGATTAAGCCTCCTCTCCCCCTCGGTGAATCCGCCGTGGGGAGAGATAAGTGACATGTCATTTACTAGCGGCGTATACGCGCCGCTAGTAATGATAGTCTATGGGCCGGCGAGGTGCCGGCCCCCCGCTCCGCCCCGCCCCCGCCCACACGGCGTAATTGTGGGCGTAATTACGCCCCGCAAATAAACCATGTGAACATAGCTTATGAGAACTGTGGATTATTGTAATGATTGGGGCACATTTCGCTCATATTAGAGGGCAGTACGCTCCCAATACATGGCGAAATGCGCCCCAAAATAAGCCGTGTGAACTTACCCTAAGGGTCTACCATGTCTGTTTGGTGAGTACAACAGGAAAGCTCGTGACGTAGATGTTAAATGTATCTCTAGGATTAAATGGTGTGCGTTTGGCCTGTATACGTCTGTATACCGCAAAAAAAAGTATGGAATGGCGCACTAGCCTACGCTAATCCATACAAGGGCATGCCGGAAAAAAACATCTAACTTTTTTATTTTTTTTTAAATGGGACCCTATGGAAATCGGTGCCACTTCTTGGCAGCCCTCAGAGATATTCCTTCTATGTATACAGCCTGGCATGTACATTAAACGGACGCCAGAAGCGTGATGTGTCCCTAGCCTATAAAAAATACATTTCTTCCCGTAGCCGGAGATTTCTAGGAATACAAAAGAACAGGAACATTTGAAATTCCGCATAAGCATTTGTAATACAATGAACATTATTCCTGGATTCTCCTATTAGCTCAGGATTGCAGGGCACATATTATGGCAGGGGACATACTGTGCATGCCAAAACTTTGCTGCAGAATTTGTGACGGCAGCCAGGGAGTTAAACTGTGCACCCCCTTTGCCCTCCCACTCAAGAGGCAGAAGGGTTAATCTTGGCCCCATTCCCTCAATTGTCCATTGAGCAGTTCTTTTTAAATAAGTGTCAGTTTGCATGTGCAGACTCCTCCCCTGTATTCTGGCTGGGGATCCTGCTCTTGCAGGTCCTCATTATAGTTTACCCAGGGAAAGAAGCAGGATCTCGACCAGATCCTACAGGCTAAAGAGGGGGGGTCTGCAGTGCCCCCTCCCATCTACAAAAAAAAGCCAAAGACACAGGAGACCCTGATAAGAAGATTGGAGCTGGCTGGGAGGAAGCTGGAAATCTCTGCACTTCTGGAGCTGTGATTTGGGTTTTTTTTTTACTTGTTTATGCAACTTTCAAGGAACTTCACAGTCCCCCTGGATTGCAGAGGGAGGTGGCAGCGCACAGATTGGGGGCTGCTTCTTGGGGGCTCCACTTGTTGCTAGGGCTGAGCAGTTTGGGGTTGAGGTGGTCTGGTTTTTTGGGGCTTTTGTTTGCAATGCTGAGCAGATTGTAACATACAAAGACATTCTGTTAGGGAAAGAAAACATCTCATTCCTTAGGAGGCTGCAGGAAGTTTGCTCTGAGCAGGAGGGGGGAGGCTGGCTGAGCATTGTAGTGGGGGGGAGGGAGGCTGGTAATGGGGGGAGACACTGCTTGTGCACTGGGGTGGGGGGGCTGAGACCCTGCTTCTGCACTACACTTACAGGGGGGCTGAGGAAGAGCTAGAAAGTTTCGCTGCAAAGTTTGTGCTCCCCCCTCGATTATGTTTTATAGGAGCTTTGTGCATTAGGGAAAAGTTAGCTAGTTCTAGATTAGGAAGGGGCTAGGGGGGTTATTAGGCTTGTACGTGTCTGCTGGGCTAAGGGGGGTGTAATAATAACCATGCCTCAATTAAATAGCGGTGGGGGGGATGAATTGGGGGCCAACGACGAGCTGATCCGGTTTAAGGATGAGGGGGAGCAAGAGGAGAAAAGTCCCGGGGAGGGATCGGCGGAGGGGGATCTGGCCGATGTCAAGTCCTCGCTGGTGAACGAATCGGAGAATCACAGCAGCGACTCCGACTCGGAGGTAAGAATCCCACGTTCCCATCGGCGTTTGCATGAGATTGAAAGTTTCCATTGTGTTTCATCATTCGTGTCCGACGAGAAGACTTTCCATAGACTTGTAGGCTACGAGCTGTTCTCTGTGGAGCTCGTGATGCCTATCGTTCATCCATTGCATCTGTCTTATATCACTTTATAATCGTCTTTTCACGTCTGTAGGAAATGTTGCTTCTTCCTCACTACACGCACGGATCATCGATAAGGCGATCGCCAATGATCTGTGATGGTGGAGAGACCTGAGCCATGTAATATGTTCCATACGTTTCCCATACACAAAGGGGGCCCTAACAGTACTAGGGGCCCATGTCCTGGTCAACTCTTGCCAGTATGGAACAAATGTCTCACTCCCATCATCCTGAACTCCTCTTCCCTGCCTGAAATAAACATGGGTCGGGATGTCCAGTTATTTTTGGCTAGAACTCAACCACCCCTTCATCCCTTTCCAGGTGGAGAGACGCCCCCCTCCCATAGAGAGTTTTGAGAAACCCAGGGATTACCTGTCTGAAGGTGAGTCGCCTCCATTTTTTGCAGATTTGGGGTGAATACAGGTATTTCGTTGTCAGATTTTTTTTTTAGTTTTTTGGTCCGTGATGTCTAGTAATTTAGTAACATTTATATGAAATTAATATAGCAAGTCTTCTTTTACAATATGTGCAGAAGTAATTGTAAGCTCTTGGGACAACCAACTATGTCTACATTATCTGTTGGTGATCAGTGTGACTGCTTAGTATACCCTTAGTCTCTGCATTAACTATACATTTTTGGGGGGTTTTTTTGCATATTTTTTTTGTTCATTGTAACATACTTTATCTTTCTATAATTAAATTTTTAAAAATTAAATATTCTAATTTTACATTTATTATGACACTACTACAACAGTTTACACTATCTAAACAATGTGGTGTAAATGAAAGGACTATATAATGTGTTATAATATAGAAACATTTAATGTTTCTACAAAATATATCAATACATTTTTCCTGCTGTATGTTATAAACCTATTGCCTTCTATGTCTCATTTCTGTTGTCTGTTATGGGGCTCCGATGACTTAATCCTGTATAAAAGATCTATGGAATTTACTTCTATATAATAACTTCATTATCTCAACAAAATAGACGTCTTTGGGTTCTGTGATGGCAGCCTATATACTTAAAGGATGTGTAAGTGCAGCCATGTTGTAGGCAATTCCCCCAAAAAAGTAACAGTGAAGTAAGGACGGGCATGTGCTCTCCATTAACAAATTAAGCGCTGGATGAAAATGGGCACTCCAAAAAAAAAAAAAAAAAAAGTCCCTTTAAATTCTGACTTGCTAAAAATTATAAGAATAATTGTGTCCAGCTTATACTGTCACAGGCCTAAATTGAGATAGGCCAGAATGTACATCCGGTCACATGGTAACCTCTATGTAATGACTTTCAGAAGTCTGTCTTGTGTGCTTTGCCAACCCTTTTCCTCTTTTTTTTTTTACCCCTGTAGCATTCAGGAGGCAGCACCAAGATGCAGCTTTCTTTAAAAGCTCACCTTATGCAGGTTACCCATTCCTGATGATCCCTGACCTTGGAGGCCATTACTTACCCAATGGTGCCCTATCGCCCAGTGCCCGCACGGTAAGCGCTTAACTCTATTATGTATGTGTCTTGTGCCATCTTCTTTATTAGAATATGGTTCATAAACCACAAATTGTGATTGGCATGGTATTGTGAAGGGTTTGTTGTAAGAATCCCTTATGAGAACAAGGGCTGGATTGTCGTGCCTGGAGAAACATCCGTTCTTCTGATTTGATATAGTCTTGTGTTGACCCAAGTTGTATTGCACAAGTGAATCCAATGTTGTGCACAGTTGTGTTCTTCACTGCCCTGTGGTGTGAATGGTACAGGGTTCCATGGGATGGGGGCGCTCTTTAGTGCCAGTCTGTAATCTAGAGTGTCCATATTCCTTTTATGCTCACGAATCCACTTATTTATAGTTCTGCCTTATGATCTGTATATATGATATTGTCTGATTTGTCAAGTATTAGTCAATTTTTATTATTTTAAGACTTTTTTTTTTTTTGCCATCTTGAAACTATATTAACTTATTATGGCAAGTGTACATGGGCTCCATTTTTAACATTACTGATATTACTGGCACCAAGTGACAACAAACTGGGTGCAGGTAGGCACCACCTACAATGCACACAACCTCCAGAGCGGATTGACCTCTACAAAATGATAGTGTCCCAGTCTGTGGTGTTGTATATTGTTATAATAAAATGTCTATTTATGTGAATCCGTCCTTGCCATCGTTGGCACTACTTGGCATGATCTGCTTTTTTTTTTTTTTTTTTTTTTTTTTTTTTTGGGGATGGGTTTTCAAGTTTTTCTTTGCCTGCTATAATGAACGGTTTACTATATAGTGGCCTGCAATCTCGGATTACAAATCCAGCTGTAAAGTGTATCCTTGTGTGCATATTTGTTCTGTCATATCTATTGTGAGGACTGTTTACAGACAAGGTACAGAATGTTGTGCCATTCTATAGAATTAAAATGGCACATTTCAGACGTGTAATCTGATTGTGAAACCACTAATAGGCTTGTGTGCAGGCAGCGTGGAATTCTTCTGTTTAACTTACGGGTACTTTATGGTTTGTGTTTCTGAAAGGGGCTCATGTTCGAGGGAAGAGCTCTTTTAACTCTGTGTTAATGGCTGCAAAGTGCACCCACTCCCTTTACCAAATAGAACGATCCCCTCCCTAAAAATAAAAAAAAATCTTTTTTCCCCTATAAAATGTCATTGTCCAGGTTTATAAACCCTATTTAAAGCTCTGTTCACAATGGGGAAAAACGGTTTATCCTCGACGGATGAAAATTGTGGCTCCTACGGATGATTTTGTACATCTGTTTATGATCATGATTCCAACCAATTAAACTTGTTTGAATCATGCCTATACTTTTTCAGTTGTGTTTGGATGATTTTAGTCATTCGTGCTATGGTTACAACATTTCCATTCAGGGCAATTTTACTTTGGAATAACGTTCCGACTACTATAGCAAAATGTTTTTTTTTTTTGTTTTTCATAAAAACTAAAACTTGCATAAAATATCTCAATTCTGGCTTAATTTGCACCAAAAAAATGGCATCCATGCTTTTGTAGCAGATTTTTGCATGTTAGACATTTTTAGGTGCTTCGCTAGATGGTTTAGAAAAAGGGGCGTGGTCTAGAGGTATTTAAAATAATTTTTACAATTTCGGCAAAAAATTTCCTTGTAAAGAGCATCAACCAGGAGTTGATAGAAGGAAGTGAAGTCTCGAGTAGTCTAGCAAGTTGTGCTAAATTTATCACTTGGCATAGATCGCTGTCATAAATTTGCTGCAGCTTTTGCCTGATGTAAATTTTAGGCCATAATAATAAATCTTGTTGGCATCTATGGTCATTTCCTCTTGTTCATTAGATATCGGACTATTAAGAAGTCACCCACATACTACCCAGGCAAATTATCCAGGTGCCAACCACTGCACTTGGCGCTTGTGACGTCTGACGCCACATAGGGTTATGGCATACCATAGGTGAACTATGGTTTGTGCTCTACTGTATAGGAACAATGGAACCACTTAAAAAGCTTCAAAATTGAAGTATTTCTTTAAAATCCTGTCCAGGCCTGAATAAGGCAGTTTTACTTGAGTTTGTTTGGGGCTATGAGCCCAGCAGCGCAGGATGAGGTGTTCCTCTCCCTGCACAGACCAGGCTTTGTTACTTTACTCTTGGGCCCGTGTTTGTTTTGTGCCTGAATAGTGAATTATCTTCGTGCAAAGGATCTGGTACCCCACGATGGGGAGGGGGTTGGGGGACACAAATGCGGGTCTGTCTTGCGGTTGAAGTACTTTTCACTTGATGTGGTGAAATAAAATGGAGGCTTTATTATGAAAGGTGTGGATGAGCACATGGCTTGCAAGTAGAAAATATCTGTTTTTTTGTTTTTTTTTCTTTTTTTGCGGTGTCCAGTAATTTTTTTTGTAAAAGTTTTTAATGTTAAACTATACTGCAATCTGATTCCATATTTATAGTTAAATCAAAGAAGAAAATTGTTCATTAGGAGTATTTTAGATGTGGCTATGTCAGGGCCCATGGGGCTAATGATATGACCACCATCTTTAAAAATTGACCTTAACGCATTAGTTATGTTTGTGGATGTGGAGGCTAAATACAATGGGCCTTATTTTCTGAAACTATGTCTACACAGCTTGAGTTAAATACCATTGGAAAATCAGACAGTATTTTAATTTCGCTGCACCATTGATTTGAGTGTTTTTTGTGCAAAAACATTTGGATTTCGGATTCCCCCCCTTCCCAATTGAGGTTACGAAATCCGGCGGGAGATAGAACATGTTCTATCTTCGGCCGGTGGTTCAGTAGAAAATCTAGTAGTCTGCGCAGCCCGGATTTTCTTTTTGGGTCCACACCGCACTAGGCTTTAAATACTGGATTCACCGTAAAGCCGATGAAAAACCCGTACTGTGTAGGCATAGCCCGTAGCAACCAATCAGACTTGCTTTCACTGCTATGGGCACAAAACTGGTTTAGTTACGGTTTCAACATTAGGCCTCATTTGCCAAAAATGAAAATTCTGTTGTCCTTAGCAACCACAATACCATTTTGTTGACTATCTTAAAGCTGGTTGTTATGGGCAACAGACAGTTTCATAATACTATGGGGTACACTTAAAACTGTAGACTCCTTGGGCATTTTAGGGTGCTGTCACATGGTGCTTTTTTTTTGTGTAGAAAGGTACAGCAATTAATGCTGTACATTACTGCACCAAAAACGCACTGTGTGAAAGCACCCTTACACAGTTAATCTGTTGCCCCTGGCAACCAGTTAGATGCCATCTTTAATAAGGGCAGCATGAAGCTGGTTGCTGTGGGCAAGCTGTTGTGTTTTGGCTGCCTTGACCTAAATACAGTTGATGGTTTATATACACTGGTAATGGATTGGGGTTTATGTGGTGTGAACATAGCCCTTGATTGTGGTGTTCATGTCGTCATTATAATGTTCAGTTACAACAAGCCTCCAAAGTCTTAGGTTTGTTCTACGGACTCCTCCAAAGTTCTTACTGCAATCAAACTTTCTGCATGTTCGTCCATTTAGGATTTGAATGTTATACAATAGAGCTGTTGGTGGGATTATTGGACCCCTATGCTTTTGTCTGTCTCTTTCTTTATTATTCAAAATGCCCCCTCAGCTACCCCTGAGTGCTGTTAATGAGCTGGCATTGTGTGCTCTGTTTTGGGAGGTGATCAGGGTGAATTGTCTGGTTGCAAATTAAATTCCTCTACAGACAGGAATGATGCATTCCCCTCCCTGTGTGCATTGCAAATTGCCTCGCCCCGAGGGACAGGAGGAGGGCCTATAAGTCATCTCAAATCTACCCCAAACAAGACTCCATTACAACACATGGCTGCGAGCTAATTAAAACCCCATACCTGTCTCAATTAACTGAAAAGTGTCCCACATCAGCAGGGGAGGTCAAGTAACTTCTGTCATTGTTATAGGGAACTTGACAATGTAGCAAGGCTCCATCCCATACACACATGTTGCATGCTGTGTTATAGTTATGCAGGGGGTACAGGCTTGGGGTGTTGTACAAGAACCTCTGGCAATGAGATGGGACTGTGGACATTGGATCCATTAGATCTCTACTGTAGATCTTGCAGGCGTTTGAATTGTGTTTAAGTTCACGGCATGTTTAGTTATAGGTTTTATTGTATGTATATGGTGTGGGTGTATACAAGCAGTCCTCGACTTACTGTTCCGACTTACATCTGTCCCCTTGTTAAAAACAGACTTATGGGGCATGCTGGCACTTGTAGTTCCATGTTCCACAGCAAATAGTAGCTGTGGAACTACAAGTTCCATCACCCCACAGCAGCACTTGAGATGAAAATAAGGTGAAATCTTCTTAAGAGAGGCAGACAGCAAAACAAATGTAAAAACCCTTGCCTGCGCTATCCAAAACTTTAAAAAAAAATAAATTAATAAATATACCGCTTTTGACTTACAAATTCAATTTAGGGCCACATGTATGAAAACAGTCTTGGTCTAAGACTTTCTTTGTTGCCCATAGCAACCAGCGTTCCCCTTACATTTCATCTAGTGCTCTGAAAGAATAAAATGGGTGCTCTGGTTAGTATGGGCAACAAAGAAAGTCATAGGGGCCGTTCACACGGCTTATTTCGCCACGGACTGGAGCCGTACTGTGCGCCGGATTTGCGCTGCTCCAATCCGTCGCAGTAATTACGGTAATCCACTGTTCTCATAGAGAACTATGGATTCCGTCGCTCCTCCCCGCTTGGCGAATCCGCAGCGGGGGAGAAAGTCACCTGCACATTATCCAGGCGCAATACGCGCCGTGGATAATGCAAGTCTATGGGGCCGGCGGGCCGCGCCCCCGCCACCGCACCCGCCCCTTATTCAAGCCGGAATTGCGAGCGCAAACCAGCTCGCAATTACGGCTTGAATAAGCCGTGTGAACACAGGCTAAGACCAAGACAGTTTTAATACATGTCCCCCTAAGGGCATGTCCCCACGGCACGGGTTTTCAGACGTTTTTTCAGCCGGTTTGCGGTTTGTCAGACCGCCTGAAAAACCAGCCGAAAATTAGCACAATGGTGCTTTTTTGAAAACCCGTGCAGCAGTCCCCACTGCACGGGTTTTCCGTCAGTCGATTTTTCCGGCCACAAAACATTGTGCTTGCACAATCTTCCGTCCAGTTTTCGGACGGAATCTGTGCAAGCCAATGTGAAGGGGAGGGCTATTCTCCGCTCATAGCGGAGAAAAGCCGTCCCCCACGCGGCCGTGGGGACGGATGCAAAACAGGACAAATGCCGGCCGGCAAACTGACCGGTATTTGTCCTGAGCCGTGAGAACACGCCCTTAGTGTGTTTTTTTAAAATTTCTTTTTTCCCTATGGGATCTGGTCTTCTGACCTCTACTTTTCTCTGTTGGGTTTTCCCAGTGGAGATAGTTGTTGGATTTTTTCATATGTACAGTTTTCAGTATACAGTATCTGCATATATTGCACTTCCCATTTTTTATTTTTTGACAATGGGAAAACCTGCTGCATAGTTCATACTGAACTGTGGCAAACATTTTATTTTTTTTTTTCCAACATGAATTTCAAATCTGAGTCCTATAGCAAAGAAGTGACATTTCCCTTAATCATGTGGTTTCTACACATATTTGGAGCAGAACATGCATTAGGAGATCGGGTGTGGCATAGTCCCATTGAGTGAAGCTGATCTCTATCCAAAAATCTGCGTCTATAAAAAGTAAAATATGGTGTGTAATATGCAGCAGATTTTTCGGTCACAAAAATGTGAACATGCCCGAAGGGGCCCTAAAACTCCTCAGCCGCATAAGACGCCAGTATTATAAATGGCACATGGCAGGTATGGGACCATGTTAAACATTTTGCATTGGGGCCTGGGAGCTTCGAGTTACGCCTCTGCATTCGTTTAGGAACGCATAATTGTGGAAGAGGTCCACTCAGTTTGCAGAAGATCTGGTGAGGGGAGCACTGTTTTCTCCCATGTAAAGCCTCTGTACAGGCAAACCCCGGGTTAAGAACGGGATAGGGACTGTAGGTTTGTTAAGTTGAATTTGTATGTAAGTCGCAACAGGCTTATTTATTAGATGTAACTCCAGCACAAAAGCATTTTTTTTTTTTAGTTTTGGACAGTGCATGGAAGAGTTTTTACATTTGTTTAACTCTGTGCTACTGTTTAGAAGATTTCACCTCACGTGCTGCTGTGGCATGCTGGAACTTGTCATTCCACAGCTACGATCTGCTGTAGAACATGGAACTAAAAGTGCCACCATGCCCCATAAGTCACCGTTTGTAACTAGGGGACAGATGTAAGTCGGTACGGTGTAAGTCGAGGACTGCCTGTAGATCTAATAAGATGGGCAAAATAATCTAAAATTCCATGTACCAGAATCTGATCACAGAACTGGTGCATGGGTTATGAATATCACAGAGGACCGTGTTTTCTTTCTGCGTCCTGCACTTTTGGTATGACACACTGGTTCGGATGTTTTGGGCCCATGAGACTGTCTGGGTACGGTGCCAGCTGACATGGTGGAGGGGTGGAACGGGGTGTTAATGATTTTAAATAACTGCTCTAGTGTTCTTTATAGACAGGACATGATGTTGGAGCGGACTGAGCTTTTTAAAAGTACTAGGCAGATTCATCCAGAAGTTCAGGGGTGTGATGCAGCAGAATGCTTTTGTAGCAAGGGTTCACATTTCCGCTGTAGCCTTTTTCTAGTTTGCTTGCAAGCAGATATCACAATCCCTGTGTACACGTAAAAGAACTTTGCAGAAGGCCCAAAGCAACCCTGGATTTACTCCCCTGCAACGCTGTGCCAAGTCAAACCCCAACCCTCGCTCCGCTTACATTCACACAATTGTTAGAGCTCTGCCATTTTCCTCACCTCCTGCTCTGATAGCAGCTGTCCTCTGTCTCTCGCCATGTGTTCTGCTTCTTCCTTTCATAAGTGGTGAGCTCTAACAAGCAGTCCTGGGGTATGTGCCCTTCTCGTATACTCCACCGCTAAATATGACTGACTGGCCAGCTCTGCACTGCTATTTCAGCATGGATGGTAGGGGGTCATTAACAAAATTACTTTTTGGTTCAGTACTTATGGATGATTTCCCTAAGTTTGAAGACGGCAATCATGGTTCGTCTCAGAAGAACATGACAACCGTCAAGATGACGTATGTGTTCTAAGATGGCTGAACAGTCTAATCCTCGAGCCATGTGACCTGAAGCGGTTACATTTGGTAGTTGGAAATTTGGGTTCTTGCCCCTTAAATTTTTCTGTGGGTTTTATGTGTTTTTTTTTTTTTTTTCTTTAACACAATTGAGCTAAAAATTCCTATCCGCTTTATAGTTAGTGTGACACCGTGGGGGACTATCTTTGGCCAGGCCTTCCCAGTTAGTGATCTTGATTTTTGGCTTTTTTTTTTTTTTTTTTTATTTTAAAGTTGGGATTGATGGTGTCTTTGACTCATTACCTCTGACCACCTCAGGATCTCTGGCTTTGGCTCAGTTGGGAGTAGAGAACCTGTTTGTGGAGGCCGGTGTCGGGCAGTGGCCCATCCAATGGAGTTGGCTTTTTCAGAATCATGGTTTCAATACTGGTCATCTTGGCCTCCATAAGATGCTGGAATTGGTGTGTGGCTTTCCCATGTAACTGATGATAGAGTCCTGTGTCTGGAGGCAGGTGTCGAGCAGTGGCCTGTCCAATGGAGTTGGCTTTTCAGGATCATGGTTTCATTACTGGTCATCTTGGCCTCCATAAGGATGCTGGAATTGGTGTGGTGGCCTTCCCATGTAACATGCATGAAGAGTCTTCGTGTCTGGAGGCAGGTGTCGGGCAGTGGCCTGTCCAATGGAGTTGGCTTTTCAGGATCATGGTTTCATTACTGGTCATCTTGGCCTCCATAAGGATCCTGGAATTGGTTTGGTGGCCTTCCCAGTTAACATGCATGAAGAGCCTTCGAGTGGTAATGGTAGGTGACTCTAGTTTTATTGGCGTACAGCAGAGTAGTGGCACAAATGGCTCTATGGACCATTACTTTGGTTTCCTAAATGCCACAATGTTTCCGTTGTAGACATTTGATCCACAAAAAAAAATTAGAAAACCAAACCCTTTGATGGAACGGTCTCAACACTCGAAATAAGCACCAGTTTCCAGTTGGCAGAGTCTGATGGAAGGGACTTCCACCAATTGGCCTATTCTAGCCATATACCAGAGTTGCCTAGTTTGAATTATTATTTTTTTTTAACATGTGGCCTGTCTATGCAGTTATGCAGCCACAAACAGCTGTTACGGCGGCTATATTGGCCATCGTCCAACTTTCTGGGTTACAATATTGCCTCCAAATATATTGACTGTAGAGGAGGTCCCGAAGGCTTTAATATGTTATGATGGATTATGACACATTTTTGAATCCGTTCTTTTATTTGAGCACAGCCATTCTGTAAGGTTCATTCCAGCTCTAAACCTGTGGCTAATCCTATGAGGACGGTGTTGTATTTCTCAGTCCTTTTTCTATTTTCCATCCAGCGCAGCATGTGTTGTGGGTTGCCCTGCTTGTTGTTATCTGGCTCTTCCTTCCCAGAGCCCAGTTTCCTTCCCGCTTTCCTTCCTACAAGTCATTTTTCTCTGTGTGTGGGTCCAGTTGACACTCCATGTATAAACAGATATTTCAGCTCTTTATTTGTGCGGCCCATGGTACAGGACATTGGGTTGTGGCGGATCCCTTTTGTGTCTTATCCTATCAGTTGTGGATGGGCCGGGTAGTACGAGAGCAGAAATTGTTTATTTTATGCTAGGCTGTTAGCTCTTGGGCCCACCCCTTCCATAAAGTCTGTATGTGGCGTCTCTTATCTGCGTTCATTTCCTGCGTGCGTGTCCTGGGCACAGGTCTCCATATTGCTACAGAAATAACATCTCTACTAATTGGGAGATGGAGAGGGGGGTTGAACGCAGACCTCCTGTTCCGAGATTAACAATAGGTGTTAAGTGAATGTGAGCAGGGGGCGGCTGAGTATACAGGGTCTAAATTTGCACAAACTGCACCTTTTGTTACCTATGACTTACAAATCTGAGCAGGGATTGTAGAGGGGTTGCACCTGTTATAAACTCATGACAACTTTTGATGTAGATATATGTATTCCCAAGAGTGTATGTGATGTATTTTTACATGTGTAGTATTTTCATCTGTATAAGGTACGGGTAGTCCCCAGGTTACAAACGGGATAGGGACTGTAGGTTTAAATTGAGTTTGTATGTAAGTCAGAACAGGTATATTTATTAAATGTAACTCCAGTACAAAATGGTTTTTAGTTTTGGATAGTGCAGGGAAGGGTTTTTACATGTGTTTTGCGGTCTGTGCCCCTGTTAAGGTGAAAAAAAGGTGAAATCTTATGTGTTTATGTGGCATGCTGGAACTTGTCATTCCACAGCTACTAACTGCTGTGAAACATGGAACTATAAGTGTCAGCATGCCACCATAAGTCTCCGTTTTGTAACTAGGGGACAGATGTAAGTCGAAACGGTGCAAGTCGGGGACTACCTGTATAGAGATATTCCACCTCCCTCCCCAGGAACACACTAAAAGCAGTAAAGGTGGAAATGGCTATATATTAATGTTTTTTTTAGGTTTCCAGGGATGGATAGAACTATGAAAAGTCAGAAAATCGAAATGTAAATTAAGGATTTATGACTTTGTTATATTTACTTTTTTAATTTTATTTTAGTCCTTTAAATTGTGTGGCGAGGAGACAGATGTAACTTATTATCCTCTGTTTCCTTGTACTGTACAAAGAATGTATTGTGGTTATGTGGTTCTCTTCCAGCCATGGAGTAATGCTTTACCTTTAAAGGAATTAACGACTCTAACAATATTTGGCATCCAATGGTGGTGCCAGTTTTTGGTGCGTTTCATATAGGGAGGAGTGCAAGTCTTTTATAAACTTAGTGCATTTCACGTGAGCCTCCAATAAGGCTGTCAATATAGTCCTTTACTTATGGCCGCTTGAGGTTTCAGGAGAAACTGAGTATTGATTGATCTGTTGTTGATCTTGGGATACTAACTCTACTTTTTTTTTTTTTTAAACCAGTACCCCATAGACCGCAATTTTTCTACTGTGGGATTTCTAAGCCACCAGCCCTCCACCAGAATATAGAGCATGTTCTATCTTTCATCGGTTTCCTGTACGGTTTAATGTACTGGGCTGGCCGAAGTCTCAGAACAGACTGCGTTTTTTGCACAAACCAGCGCCAAAAAGCACAATACAGTGAAGTAAAAATATGGTCTGATTTCTGAGACTATTTTAACTTCTACCATGTGGACATAGCCTATGGCCAGGTCCCCACAGCACCAGTTTGCGGCCATTTTTTCAGACAGTTTGCGGTTTTGCCAACCATCTGAAAATGGCCGCAAACGTTTACACGGCGGCGCCGGTGGCCCAAAAAACATTGGACATGTTCATTCTTCCGTCCGGTTTTCGGATGGAATATTAACATGTTAATGGGACGAGGGAGGGATTTTCTCCTCTCATCGCGGAGAAAAGCCGTCCCCCTGTGGCACAAAAACCGGACAAATACTGGTCAGATAAATCCACTGGTATTTGTCCTGTGCTGTGGGGACGTGCCCTAAGTGGGTAAAGTAGTTGGTCAGTCTTTGCATGTTTAACCTTATGATAGACTTATATGATCATTGGGTATCTCGTCTAGAAAAGCAACACAAGTTAAAAAAAAAATAAAAAATTGGAGAAACTATTCTGCGGCAGTGGCACCACCATCTGAGTGAGCGGACATGGTTTGAAATATATAAGCTTTCTGTAATTTAATAAAGATCAGGCTTGTAATCCTTTACAAAGACCTCGTAGACACAATTTTGTTTAAAAACCATTGTTTCAGGACCGGGGTACCAGTTTAGCACCCTTTAAAAAAAACTTTTAGATTAGCCCAACAGCATTTTAATTTTGGTTTCTAGAGATCGCAGGGCTACAAAGAATTTAGTGTTCCACCATCACAATAATAAAGTGGTTGTCTCACTACAAGGATTGCTTTTTACGTTAAAGATCTTGCAAAAACAAGTCACTTTGCAATGTGTGTCCATTAACGGTGTCCTACCTATTCCTAAATATCCCCTCTTGTATGGGCTGCATCAGCTCCTGTGGTTGCTGTAGCTACAGACCTGTTTGATCACTCCTGATAGGCTGCCAGCACTGGTTGCTATAGCTACAGACCTGGCTTCTACTGCAGTCTAGTAGAAGCCAGTAAACCAGCCCCTGAATGCAAAGTGAAACCAAGAAAATAGGACTGTGGTAACATGAATCAATATAGTGAGACAACCCCTTTAACACTGTGGACTTGGACATTGCATGGTGCCACCATGAGTGTCACAAGTCACTTGAGTGAAACATCTGAGGACCTGAAAGAGCTCCATGATTGGAATGTGTATAATTCAGATATGTTCACACAGCGTTTTGGATCTGTTTTTAGATGCGTGTTCAGATCTATGTTAAAGGGTTTTGCCACAATCTAATTTCATGCCTCCTGCATCCAGCTCTTTGACTTTGTGTGCTCAGAAGGGGGCGTGTGTGATTTGTTTGAATTGCATATCATGTGACCCAGCGGGATGACATCACCAGGCCTCTCCTCTCTGTAGTCAAAGGTCTTATATAAAGAGTTGTAAGTAGCTACAATGTAGCTCAAAGGTAAAACTTTTGCTTCACAGCACAAGGGTCCTAGGTTCAAATCCATGCAGGTACCAAACCTGTGGATTTGTTTTCTCTTTATCAATGCATGGACCCTTTTTTTTTTTTTTTTTTTTTTTTTTATATATATAATGTATATTATATATTATTATATATATATATATATATATCTTTCTTATTTGCACTGTTTGACTAATTACGAGGGAGTACTGAGGACAGGAGTAGAATGACAGCACCTGGGGTGAACACTCAGGAGCTGCCTGAGAGGAGAGGTGATGTCTGAGCATGTACGACCAGGACTGAGGGGCTCTCGGCCCTGGTCGTATCCTCTGGAGACGAGCTGTAAACAATAGATCACTAAAGGAGCAGCTAAGACAAAAACGGTGCAGAATTTTTAATAATGATGAATGGTGAAAATGTTTTTCATTTGCAAGCTTCCCACGTCATTTTACTTCGTGGCAAAACCCCTTTAAGGACTTTAAACTGACCCAAACACACATGCTTTCTATGTAAAACACGCATCGGCGTTCAGACGAGTGATGACTGATGCGGGTTTACTCGCGTCTTTCAGATCCATTCAGATCTGAGAAACTATAGGGTGCGTGTCTGCTGTAGCCAAAATGCATCCAAACGCGCATTAACGCATCACTTTTGGATGTGATTTTCGGATCCAAAACGCCGTGTGAACATACCCTTAGTAATCTGAATGAGCCGATGAGTATTGTCCTACATCAGTTGGCCATAAAATTGACTGACTGAAGTCATTTTGATGGGCCAGCACTAGTATCTTTCAAAACCATTCATTCAGCCACTGATACGTTTTACGTAAGTGATCAACTTATGGTCAAGGTTCATAAATATTCTAATAAACTGCATAGGAAACTGAGATCCTTCGAATGTTGATTTAATAGGGCGACTCAAAAATGTATGTATTTTGTAGAGTTTCCCTCCGTGCAGGATGTCCTATTGTAATCTGGAATGACAGTTTATTCGAGTGAATTCCTTCGGGGCTTTTCATTCAGTGCACACCTGTTTGGAGATCATTTTACTTTCTTTGCTGTTATATTTTTCTTTTGCGCCACTTTTCCAATGGTGCACAACAAATATTTTCTAGTACACAGATACAAATTGTTCTTTTCCATATGTATACAAAGCGATCGCCTCGGGACACTGAGCTGGTGTTGACGACTGTGGCATTGTGAATTAATGAAGATGGTTCCAAAACAGGAAAATGAAGCATGCTGGGACTTCTAGTTGATGGCCACCCCTCCACACAATTAGCTGACCTAGCATTGTCCAGAAAGACTTGCCAGATAATCTAATCATTGATTGCATCCTAAATGACACTTAATTCCACCCTTGAGACTTGCTGTAATTTGGACTGTTGTCAGAAAACTTGCCTTGTGCAAACATTTGAGAATAAATAGATCCTCGCAAGTATGTGTATTTTGCACACTGGTAAACGAGGGCTTTGTGTAATATTCAATTAACACTTAACTAATCAGGGTTTTTTGTCTTCTATTTTTAATCTTTTAATAAGCCTTTATTTTTTTAAGAGGTGTTCCTAGTAGAATGAAGTGGAGCCATAACTGTAACTTGAGGCTCCTGGGCCCCACTGCAAAATCTGTAACAGTCTCCTCTCCCCCTAATGGAAGTTCCATTTTTTTGCTACTAGTGAATTTTGTTCCCGAGGGCCCTTGAACCCAAAGGGATGCAACTACTACTTTTGTATCACTATGGATACTACCCTGAGAAAAACCGAAACCTTATTGATGACCACTCTTCTCACTTTCTGGTGATCTCAGGGCAGATGTTACATACAGTTGTTCATAGGACAGGGCACATATTGTGTAAGCATTCAGTTTTATGGCCTTGACTAAATCAACACCACTTTGGGTTTTAGATCTTGAGTTTGTTAGGCCTCGTTTACACCAAAAGAGAGGACAAAATACTGATCACGTTCTAGTTGGAATCTGACCACTATTTTACAGTCTTTCATATATATGTTTTCGGCTGTTTTTGCATTTTGATTGTGCATGGCTTGAACTTGAATCCCTGTCAAGAGAGTACAGTCAGTACTTGGCTATCAGTAGGCTACATCAAAACTAAGTGGAAGTTGCATATTACAAGGTACACTGGAGTATCGGGCTACTGGAGTGTTAAATTAAAATACAATATTATGCACATGTAGAACTGTGTATGTACATGTGTGTAATTTACACACAGGTATGTGTATGAAATTATGTATGAGGTATAAATACACACATACATACGGTATATATGTGTGTATGTATATCTCTCATATGTATGAGGTATATACACACGTGTGTGTATGTATATATGTATATGTATGTGTGTGTATGTGTATATATATATAATATATATATATATATATATATTATATATATATATATATAATATAATATTTCCATACACATCTGTGTAAATTACAAGCGAGGTACATAGATATCTTTATCAATTTCCCACATGTACACGTGTGTAATTTACACACAGGTGTGTGTATATGTGTGTGTGATATGTCATATAAAAAATATGAGTGTGTGATATTACATAAAATAAATGTGTGTGATATGTCATATAATAAATGTGTGTGATATGTCATATAATGTGTGTGTGATATGTCATATAATAAATATGTGTGTATGTCAAATAAAAAATGTGTGTGTATGTCATATAATAAATGTGTGTGTGTATGTCATATAATAAATGTGTGTGTGTATGTCATATAATAAATGTGTGTGTGTGTGTATGTCATATAATAAGTGTGTGTGTGTGTATGTCATATAATAAGTGTGTGTGTGTGTGTGTATGTCATATAATAAATGTGTGTGTGTGTGTGTGTATGTCATATAATAAATGTGTGTGTGTGTGTGTGTGTGTATGTCATATAATAAATGTGTGTGTGTGTGTGTGTGTGTGTGTCATATAATAAGTGTGTGTGTGTGTCATATAATAAGTGTGTGTGTGTGTGTGTGTGTCATATAATAAGTGTGTGTGTGTGTATGTCATATAATAAGTGTGTGTGTGTGTATGTCATATAATAAGTGTGTGTGTGTGTATGTCATATAATAAGTGTGTGTGTGTGTGTATGTCATATATTTATTGTGTGTGTGTGTATGTCATATAATAAGTTTGTGTGTGTGTATGTCATATAATAAGTGTGTGTGTGTGTGTATGTCATATAATAAGTGTGTGTGTGTGTATGTCATATAATAAGTGTGTGTGTGTGTATGTCATATAATAAGTGTGTGTGTGTGTATGTCATATAATAAGTGTGTGTGTGTGTATGTCATATAATAAGTGTGTGTGTGTGTATGTCATATAATAAGTGTGTGTGTGTGTATGTCATATAATAAGTGTGTGTGTGTGTGTGTCATATAATAAGTGTGTGTGTGTGTGTGTCATATAATAAGTGTGTGTGTGTGTGTGTGTGTCATATAATAAGTGTGTGTGTGTGTGTGTGTGTCATATAATAAGTGTGTGTGTATGTCATATAATAAGTGTGTGTGTGTGTGTATGTCATATAATAAATGTGTGTGTGTGTGTTTGTCATATAATAAATGTGTGTGTGTGTGTATGTCATATAATAAGTGTGTGTGTGTGTATGTCATATAATATATGTGTGTGTGTGTGATATGTCATATAATAAATGTGTGTGTGTGTGTATAGAGAGGATGTGTGTATCTGGATATAGATGTAATGTAATATTGCCTTATCTTGAAATCAGACAAATCCTTAGCTGAACAGCTCAGTGCCTGCCTTGTATGTAGATAGTACTGTAACACCCTTCTACTATATAGTTGAGCTGTTTTACGGGGTGAGAGGTGGGAACAAGTCTTAACTGGAGTGGGGCCCTGAGGCAGAATGCAGAAAAACACATCCTAATCCTTTCCCAGAAGCACCTAGCATTACCTCTCCAGACAGGCCTGGACTACATAGGTAAAGAAGGACATAATGCTGTTTAATTAATTACTTCTCCAAAATCTTATCTCGTGCCGCCACCGGCGCTCCTGTTTAGGAAAGCGCAGTGCTTTATCAGTAATCTACCTATTGCACTGATAGCTCTAAAGTGCTTGGCAGTTAAGATAATGGCGCTTGGTAGGCGGTTTTTACACCTGACGGACTGTGACAGGCGGTGGGGCCAGAGGCTGCATGTTGTGAGGTGCAATATTGGAATGATACAAACCTCCCCCCTTTCCATCCCTTCCGCCAGAATCACACTCCCAATAATTGAGCCAATAGATGTGCTCATTGTACACTTCTTGTGGTGGTGTTTTTTTTTTTTTTTGGTATACATAGGTTTATGTTCTGCTACACGGTGCACTATGTAACACGACATGTTTCTAGGCAAGGCCACCAGTTTTGGCATATGTACATGTGACGGGACCTTCACTTAGAAGCCCCAGCTGCTCCAAGTTCGATGTATTTGACATGATTGCCTATTCATTAATATTTTTTGTTCTGAAAAGTGGCACAGAGAAGTGTTGTCTTGGATGGAAAAATAATTGTTATAGGGTTCTGTTAAGACGTTCATGTAGGTCTTTATGAGAGCTTGGATAAAACCATTAACGGAGTTGCCTAGGATTTGAAAAAAAAACATTATTTCACCCTTCTCCCCTTCCCCAAAAATGAATCCCCTCCCCCTCCTCCTTTTTTTTTTTTTTTTTTTTTTTTTTTTACTTTTAAATGGTAATGTTGAGTAAGTTGGCAACTAGGACAACAACCCAAGTGGGAGCTGACAGCGGTCACCAGGTTGGCTGTGGCATCTGTCACCCAGACTAATATGGCATCTGTTTAATGGATACCATGTGAGCTTTGTCTTGAAATAGCCATTGAATGGATGCCACTTTGGCCTATAGGGCATGGATGCCACTAGCATCCGTTCAAAGGATCCCTTAGTCTGACTGTAGTGTATAAACTCAGTGAATGTGTAATGAGAAGCTCCTGTATATGAATGCCTGTGGCGGAGGCCATGCAACAGCACCTTCTACCTCTAGGCATTATGGTGTCCATAAAAGCAATATACCCACACACTATTTTGTTTATTATTTGGGCCAATTTTGCAGCTACTGTACATGATTCTTGCACTTTGCCACTTTTTTTTTTTGCCTTTCTCCAGGAAAAGCGGCCCCAGATCTCTCATACCCATGTTTGTGTGTGTGTGAGGTGGTACCCCTGCCACTCTGTGGGAAAGTTCAAGTCTGATTAAAGTGAATGTGGCTGAACTTTGGTACCACAGGTGTGGTACTTTTTTGGGGGGGGGAAGAAAAAAAAAAGGTTTGTAGGAGGTTAACCCTTATAGGCCTCATAGGAACCAGTGAAGACCAAATAAAGTTTCCCATAGAAATCATCCGATTGAGACTCTCGTATTTCTAGCATCCATGTGGTGTCCATAGTCATCCACTTTGACTAGTTTTTATACACAAGGCCCATACTTTGGGTAAAGCTTCTCACTTTATTACCTTTTGGATTAGAGGTGGTGGTTGTTAAATGTGTAGTAACCGCAGGAATGGATTCTTCTTCTCCTGAGAACCACATCTTTTGTAATGGGCTCCTTTCCCTGACTGTAGGTTTAGTATATAAAATGGCCGCCTCCATTGGCTGGAGACAATGGGTACAGTTGAATGCCTTTTTTTCTTCTGTTTCTGCATGAGAAATGACTAGTTGAACGAAGGCGAAAGACAATGCCGTCAGAGCCTGAATGGCCTTCACCCTCTTACTCCCCTTTTGCCTGTATTATTGGCTGGAAAATGAATAGGTATAACCGGGGGCAGATGCTTACCATTCCGAGGGGATGGGCGCCACACAGGGCATCGACACCTTCTGTGCATGGCCTATGAACCATACTAGAGGGATTACAGAATTCGGTTATATAACCACTTCTCCTTTTTTAAAGTGTGACCATTTTCTGGGATATTCGTGGCATTCAATCTCGCCTGCATAGACAGGTGACTACACTGGTGCACATTGCAAGATAAATTTTGGTTCAGGGCTTTTATATGGAATAATTAGTGTTTTTTTTGGAATATCCGCTTTGTTCTGAAGCGTTCTTAGTTTTGCAATTTCCAGGCACGTGAGGGATGGAAGCCATTGTCTCCTTAGGCCTTATGTACAAAACCTGAATTATTTTTACCTAGCTTTGCAACCACAGTAGGGTACCTTGTAACGGGAGGGTGGATGCACGCTCTACGTGTGAATGTTGCTGTCGGCTTAGGATTTTCCACCACACACTATTATAATACCAAGGTGTTTTTGGTGCATGAAAACCAGATGTTTTAATGCCTGGTTTTCGCTGAAGTGTGTACAAGCCCTTAGGCTATATCCTTATCACTCATAGTAATCACCTGTACAAAAGCTACAATACCCTGTTTCCCCGAAAATAAGACAGTCTTATATTAATTTTTGCTCCTAAAGACGAACTAAGACTTATATTTAGGGGATGTTTTTTTTTTTTTTTTTTTATGAACAATAATTCACATTTATTGTTGAACGAAACATCAACATGTATTAATATACTGTAATGATTGCATAAGCAGCCAAACTCTGAATTTCAAAACTAAAAATGCACTATGTCTTATTTTTGGGGAAACAGGGTAGTAGCTAAGATCTGGTTCACATTTGTCTCAAAGGTTCTATTTGGAGTCTCCGAAGATTCCGGCTAAAATTTTGGAGAAAAATGGCAATGCATTTCATTATGACCACAGACACCATGAGGGAATTCTGATGGGCGCCATTAAGGTCCGAAATAAAAAAAAAAAAAAATGATCAGGTTCAACTTCTGCAACAGACGACACAATAATCTCTGTGAACCAGGCCTAACTATGTTGCATAAAACCTAATAACTTTACTTCGCCATAGGAGCTTACAGTCTGAGTGGAGTGGGACGTATCTGACGTGGCTGGTTATTGAGTGCAGATGTAGCGTGTATGTTTTGTCGTTGCAGTCCCCCCCTACTGGTCCTCTCCTTCTTTGCTCCATCTAGGCTGTGCTCCTGGTTTGTGTTTTTTACAAACTGAAAGGGGTCTGTGTTCTTGCACCCTCCGCCCTCTCTCCCTCCCTGACATGTGGAATTTCACAGCACTGCAGAGCCTAAAATGAGTGTGTCACTTCTGCATCCTGTGCATGGCCGACCAAAGTTATGTCTGTGCCCGCCGTCAAAATGGCTGCCATGCAGACCGCTACAGACGACTTATTTATCGGCAGCACTCACTGCTCCCATCACATGGCATCTGCATGTTGTCCTATTCTGACCTCCAAAAAAAAAGTGAGGTCAGGTCGATCTGACTTACTTTTCCTCCCCTCCTTAAAGTGTATAGATTATGGAGGGGGTGGCTGTGCCCCCGATACCTGCGCTGCAGGCGTTCAGCCAATGAAAGGTTAATGGGGTAATGCTCTGCAGTGTACCCCCCTCTCTCCCTCCCCAGGCTGTGCACACAGCTTCTTGTCTCACAGGCTGAAAGGACCTATTCATTCTCACAATACACAGCGCAGACCATGAAACCAGCTGAGCAGGATTCAGAGCCTGCGGGAGAACTCCCCCCTTCTCCCCTGACCCCTCCCTGACAGCCCCTCAAAACCCAAGCATTCAGCACGCTCACAATGACAACCCCTGACCATGCGCCTTATTGCATAGGTACAGTCTGGCAGACAGTCAAAGATTATTGCATTGTGCCAGTAATGCAGTTTAGCAGCTTGATGTTCCAAAAAACACACATTTTAGTTGCCCTTTAAGAGCGGGATCACGTACAAGGATGCAGCAATTATAGTGTTGTCTGTCTGGTTCTGGGAACCCTAACCTTTACCTACAGGTCTGGTTCTGGGAACCCTAACCTTTACCTGCAGGTCTGGTTCTGGGAACCCTAACCTTTACCTGCAGGTCTGGTTCTGGGAACCCTAACCTTTACCTGCAGGTCTGGGTCTGGGAACCCTAACCGATACCTTCGGGACTGGGTCTGGGAGCCCTAACCGATACCTGCGGGTCTGGATCTGGGAGCCCTAACCTTTACCTGCAGGTCTGGCTCTGGGATCCCTAACCGCTACCGTCTGGCCTGGCTCTGGGATCCCTAACCGCTACCGTCTGGCCTGGCTCTGGGAGCCCTAACCGCTACCGACGGGCCTGGCTCTGGGAGCCCTAACCTCTACCGACGGGACTGGCTCTGGGAGCCCTAACCGCTACCGACGGGCCTGGCTCTGGGAGCCCTAACGCTACCGAGGGCCTGTTTTGGGAACCCTAACCGCTACCGACGGGCTGGCTCTGAGGGGCCCTAACCTTATCCTAAGGGTCTGGTTCTGGGAACCTAACCTTACCTACGGTCTGGTTCTGGGAACCCTAACCTTTACCTACAGGTCTGGTTCTGGTAACCCTAACCTCTAACTCAGGGTCTGGTTCTGGGAACCCTAACCTCTACCTACGGGTCTGGTTCTGGGAACCCTAACCTCTACCTACGGGTCTGGTTCTGGGAACCCTAACCTCTACCTACGGGTCTGGTTCTGGGAACCCTAACCTCTACCTACGGGTCTGGTTCTGGGAACCCTAACCTCTACCTACGGGTCTGGTTCTGGGAACCCTAACCTCTACCTACAGGTCTGGTTTTGGGAACCCTAACCTTTACCTACAGGTCTGGCTCTGGGTGCCCTAACCTCTACCGACGGGTCTGGGTGCCCTAACCTCTACCGACGGGCCTGGCTCTGGGAGCCCTAACCGCTACCTTCATGCCTGTTTCTGGGAACCCTAACCGCTACGTACAGGTCATCAGACTATGTGTAATCCCCTATGGTTAGCTGCTACCAGGGAACAGTAGCTTGCACGCCGGCTTCCATATTTGAGCCCTTCCCTGACAAATGGCCTCTATTAGCAATTCTCATGCTCCTTCTCACTAATTAGAATTAATGTAGCGAGAGGGCAGAGTCCGGGTCCGCTCTGTCACTGGATCGCTCTCATTAATATTGTTTAGCGAAGGTTTTTCTAATAAGATGTATCTTCAGATATTCACTCTCCATAATGAGGCTTAGTGTCTGGTATAGGAAGGGTTAATCCCCCCACCCCTTCATATTGGTCACCGCTACACGCTCAGACAGCTGCAAGGGCACATCTGGCTCGTATTATTTTGGGGAATGAGCGTCTTGGAGGGGGGCTGTGAGCGTATGCATGAGGTGGGGGCCGAAGAGAGGCGGAGGGGGGGGGTCCTTAATTATGATTCCCATGCAGTAAAATCCAGCTGCGCTCATAACTTTCTCTGTTTTTTGTTTAACCCTCTCTGGGCGCTACCTTGTTATACGGCGTAGTGTTGTCGGCCTTGTACAGCGAATATACGTGTAATCTGAGGCTGCTATTGCAGTTGTGTTGTCTCGTAGAAGCGGGCGCTTTGTAAGGTTGGCTTGGTGAGTACGATTGAGATTTGGGGGGGATGGCTTCTTTTAAGAGGGAGATCCCAGAGTAGGAGGACATGGGCTTGTATTGTAAGTATATGGCT
Source organism: Phyllomedusa bahiana (assembly GCA_025379985.1). Lineage (NCBI taxonomy): Eukaryota > Metazoa > Chordata > Amphibia > Anura > Hylidae > Phyllomedusa > Phyllomedusa bahiana. Next base: position 38,544 of record JAODAL010016224.1, on the reverse strand, counting down.
GCACATGCATGGAAACACATGCCAAGGAATATGGTTGGCGATAGACCTCCGCGAGAAAATGGGAGGAGGGGGGTTTAAGGCGAACATTGGGGATTGGGTTATTAGGTTTGTTCTGCATTACCCTGTAGTTAAGCACAGCTGGATAATTTACATGCTGCGTGGGCACAGGTCTCCATATGGCATCCAGTTGGCCCAGGAAGTATGCCTATGAGCCCTGTGTAATTTCACACCAGTCGCTGGTGGGAGGTGGAGTGCAGAGTTCTGGGATAATTGACACCTCGGGGGCAGCTGTTAAACTGCTCTCCCTTCTTTACACCCCACTCTGAACCCCATCAGCTCATGGTTTTTTTTTTTGTTTTTTTTTCCTACTTGTAGACCAGAAGCATTTGGCCCTAGATTCCCCCCCACCCTACGCACCCTTACACCAGCTGTGTTGTGAAGGGGTGACAAGGACATGGATCTTATTCCTCTTGTCACTCAATAAATCAGTTTATATGTCCACTGCTAAGGAAGTGGTGAACATTTCTTACTATAGACCAGGTGACCATGCGTAGTCCTGGGGTTGGGGTGAATTGCAAACCTATTTGACCTCAGCTGGTGACCTTCAACCTATTTGTAAGTTGCAATCGAGTGACAAAAAGCTTTAGATTCTGGGTTCTGTTAATTCATTTTGGACAGAAGGAACAAAGGATGACATGTAAGAAAAGTGGCGTATCTATGCCAGTTTTTGCCGCATTAAAGGGGTTGTCTCACTACAAGGATTGCTTTTTATGTTAAAGATCTTGCAAAAAACAAGTCACTTTGCAATATGTCTCCATTAACAGTGTCCTACCTATTCCTGGATATCCCCTCTTGTATGGGCTGCATCAGCTCCTCATCTCGCTATAGCTACAGACCTGTTCAATCTCTCCTGATAGGCTGCCAGCACCAGTTGCTATAGCTACAGACCTGGCTTCTACTGCAGCCTAGAAGCCAGTAAACACGCCCCTGAATTCAAAATGAATCCAAGAAAACAGGACTAAGCTAAGATGAATCAGTGTAGTGAGACAACTCCTTTAAATCAGTGTAAAGTGTCCCTGAAAGTCCGATACTTTATAAAAATTGCCGTCAGGTATACCTTGCATAGATTACATAATGCGCCTAAAATGGCGCATTGCATCAAAAAAGGGCACATTGCTCAACTCGTGGCACATAGCATATCATTCGTAGTATATGGTATGCGTCTATTGAAGGCTCATTGCCTGATGGGGGGCGCGTAACATATGCAAGGCGCCTCACTAGGCACATTTTGCGACAGGGGCGCACAGTGCACCATATTCAGGCGCATTATTACAAAGTGTCGTTCCTGCCGTATAATGCGCCTAGTTTTGGTGTACGACAGTCCATTTACAACAAGAATATGGCGTAAAAAGTTGGTTTGCCGCAAAATAGAACAAAAAACTGGCGTTGGCGTGTCGGGACATGTCGCCCAAAGTATCTATAGTGAAGATTTAGAATGTTCTTGGATTGTTAGCTTTGTGGTTGCTTTGAGATGTTCTTTTACATGATATAATAATTTTCGTTTCTTTGAGGTTCAAGGTTCAATCCATAATTTTGTCAGAAGAGGGGATCAGAAAATCTGCTTCGTAAATAGATTAGAGGGTAAATTAGATTAGGGGGAGCTAGAACAACATTGGGGCAGCAGGATGGTTATGGGTTGGCTATGGGAAGGGGGTGGGTGGCTTCATGTGACACAATTGACTCAGTGTTAAGAGGCTGAGGGGTGATTGAGTATATGGCGGAGATGCAGATGGAAGAGTCGGTGGAGAGCAGGAAGTGGGGATATTGGAGGGAAGCATTAAATAGCGTGAACAGCTACGGGGCATTTCTGAATGATGGGGTTCAGATTTCAGCATTGAGAGCACACCAGAGCGGAAGTGGGCCCCCGCCTCCCCTTCTCAATAGACCTTACTAATAACTCCTAGCAGTCTAAGTGGTCTGCATTATATTGTGAAAGCCATTAACCCCTGCAGAGCTGGGGTTAAAGGGTTAATATTCCCTTGTGGAGACGTTAAACATACAGAGGGACTATAGTTGCAAGGTTAAAAAGTTCACGCCATTTATTCCGTGCACGTGTTTACATTCATATTTCACCTAAGTGAAGTACTAGTGTCCACAATGCATGTAGATGGCCAGTTTAAAATGGAAGTAAAAAAAAGGTTTTATTTGTTTTATGTATAAATCAGTTTTTTCCACCCCCTTTAAATTTTGCACATTCATCTCCTAAATTTTCCTTTTGCCCACAGTTGCATATAAACCTCACTTTAAAATTTACTTTTTTTTATTTTTTAATTTTTCCTCACACTTTCATGTTCTTGACATGTTCTTCAGGCATAAATATCTCATTAATAGGGGGCTTTTCCAGACCCCTTTCCAGGGTGTCCCCTTTCATATTTAAGGGGAAACAGGGAAATCGTTTCTACCAGAAACTTTTTACACTTCATTTACACTGCTCTATAACTTGTATTTTCTTTCTTTTTATCCCGGGTTTAGGGAAAGGCCCCCCCACCAGGGGGTTTTGGGCCCTTTTTTTTCAGCCCGGCCCCTAAAAAAACCGGCCAAAATGAGCACAATTGGGCTCTAATGAAAAACCCTGCGCAGTCCCCACGGCAGGGGTTTTCCGCCAGGGGTCCCCCCGGAAAAAAAAATTGTAAAAGCCCCAATCTTCTGCCCGGGTTTCCGGGCGGAATATGTTTTTCCAATGGGGGGGGGGAAAGGGGCTTTTCCCCCTCCGCCGGCTCCCCCAACCCAATTCCCGCAAATTTAAAAGTCCCCCCCAATCCCCCACCCCCCCCCCCCCCCCCCCCCGGGGCCCCCCGTTTGGGGCCCCGGCCCAAAACCCCAAAAACTAAAAAATTTTTCCCCCCCCCTTGGTGATTTTTGTTTCCAAAAACCAGCCCCGTGGGGGAAAATTTGGCGACCCTTTAAGGGTTTTTTTTTATGAGTCCAGTGGGAGTTCCTCATTGCAGACTTGACAGCTTGAAGTAAGGCTTGGGTTCCCCGGTCGGTTTTGGCCGCGGGTTTGGGCCCGGGGTTTTTGCCGCGGCCAAAACCTCGAAAAATAAACCCCCCCAGTTCATTAAAATGGTTTCCAATAAAAACCCGCTTTGCTTTTTCCCCGGGCGCATTTAAAGACTTTTTCCTTCAATTTTTTTTGGCCCGGGCAGTCTTCGCCGGGGTTTGGGGGCGCGGGTTTAGTCCCCCTTTTAAAATTTGTAGGGGTAAAACCTTGCCAAAAGCAAAACCAACCCCTGACCGCCCCGGGAAAAACCCCCCGCTAAAACCTGGGTCGGAAGACCCCGGGGTTTTTTTGCCAAACCACCGTGTGAACACCCCAAAAACCACCCACCTGGCTCCAAAAGGGCAAACAACAAATTTTTCCAAAACCAGTGTTTATGTAGGTGAAAACTAAGGGGTTTCCCTTTTCTCCGCTATAAAAACCCTTTAACCTAAATCCCGGAATTTTTTTTTTTTTTTTTTTTGTGGAAGATTTTGACACAATTTACTTCATACTTCCTTTACGTAGTCTTTAATTGACATGCATAGCACCTAGATTCCACTGTAGTCTCTACCATATCCTGACAACAATCAGTAGGGTACATGTTTTTAATATGGAAGAATTACAAAGAGTGACCAACTTTTTAAACAAAAAAAACCAAATTTATTCATGCCACTATTAAACCGGAATTTTTACAACCCCAAAAGCTAGATTGGAACATTTTAAAGTGCTTTTTACTTCTTTATAAAAAAAAAAAAAAAAAAAAAATTTTTCCTATTTTCCCTTTAAATCTAAAAAAAAAATGGTTTTAAGGGGTATACAACCAAAAACCCAAAAGTCCCCACCCCCGCAAAAAAATAAAATAGAAATATTGAGGAGGAACTTTATTATTATTTGTAGCAAAATACTTCTTATCAGACGTCTCCTCCCCCTGCTTCCCCAAAAACCCAAACACTGATTGGAAAATTTATCTTCATGAAACAGAGAGATTAGCAAGGGATTAGGCTATATCTGCTGCCCTCAGAAGTCTGTGGAGAGGGAAGGGGGGGAAATGGGTTATACTTCTAGTAAACTTTCTGCTGCGTATATGTGTCAAACTTTAGGGCCCGTTTGGGGGCCAAAAAAAACCCTCCTACCAAGTTCCCTTTTAATTGGCCCCCCTGAGAGCTTACACTATGAGCAATGATGGAAAAGGGTCCCCAATGTAGAAGGCCTAGCTTTTTGGGGGGCCAGCCAAAAACTTGGCAAGGTGGTAAACCCTCGGGACAGGGGCGGCGCCATCTTTTAATTCTTTGTGCACACCTTTTGTACAGCTGTTGGGGAAAACAGCTGGGGCAACTTTTTAAAGCGGTTATGGGATCTCGGGAAAAATTGAGAGGTCTTGCACCAGTGCTGTATTTTTTTTACTCTACATAAATTTTTTAAAAAACTTTTTAAAAGGGCAATATAGAGGGTCTCTCTCAAGAGTTTATTTATCCCCGGGTTGTAAACCAAAACAAGGGGCATCCCCCTACGGGCTTGAGGAACAAATTTTTTACATAAACAAAAGAAAGGGGGTTCCTTTTACTGTTAGAGCGGGGAAATGTGGAACTCTCTGCTAGAGGAAAATTGCATGGTGGGAATTTAAAAACAGGGGTTCAAAAAGGGTCTGGATCAAATTTTTTGGGGCTAATAATTAACAAGTTTAAAGTGACCAGGAAATTCCCGGAGAAAGGGGGGCCGATTCCGGGGATATATTCTGATTTTCCAATTTTATCGGAAAGGGAAATTTTTTTTTAAAAGAGGACAATTGGGGTTCTAACCCCATTGGGGGTTTTTTTCCCTTCCTCTGGATCAAAACTTTGCACAACAGGGTGAAAATGGACTGGCTTGTCTTTTTTTTGGCCTTTGAAAAATATGAAAACTTCCGTGTATGGGAACAACATAGCACCAGTCTCCCCCCCTAACTGAAGGGCCAAACTAAAAAATTTGAGATGGAGAATAAAAAAGGGGGGAAAACTTGTGATTAAAGACAGAACACAAGCCGAATATTCACCAGAAATACTGTGTGCACACGACTTATTCTGAAAAGTCAACTTAAAGTTACTGATTAAGGGAACTATTTTTTATTTTTTTTTTTAAAATTTTTTTTAAAAACCCCAAAAAGAAAAAAATTCCCTTTCAGGCGGGGCGTTCCTTGCCCTCCCTCGCATGCACTTTCTTTTTTTTTTTTTCCCCCCTTACAATGGTTTTCCAAATTTTGTCCCATGGGAAAAAAGTTTCTGCGCTCTTGTGAATAGGGGCCGGTTTTTCCCTTGGGGTTCCAAAACCCAAAAGGGCCCGGGTTTTAAACCCTTTAAACCCTTTATTGCAAAAAAACCCCCCACCCCAATCAAAATTTCACAGCGAACCCTGCAAAAAAAAAAATCCCTTTAACACCGGGGTTTCTTACATTTATAGGCCTCATGCGTATACCAGGCCCCTTCAGAATGGCTTCTATTTGCAGAGCAACTTATACATTCTCTACCCTTTTTTAAACGGGCCCAAACGGGAAAAACTGGGGAAACCTATTGCATTTCTTTTTGTTTTATAGGGGGGGGGGGGGGTGGGGGGGGGGTTTAAATTTTTTGGGGGGTTTTTGGGGTTTTGTGGGGGGTTTTTGGGGGGGGTTTTTTTTAAAAAAAGCATGGGGCCGTCAGTTTCCCCCCCCTCCCCAAACTGGGGGCCCCCCCCGTACATTCCCCCCAAACTGGGTTAGCAGCGTTTTAAGAAAGGGGGAAAAAGAGAAAAAAAAAAATTTCCTGAAAACCTAAACCCGCTTGTCCTGCGTTTGAAAGGGGGGGGAGGGGGCAATTTGGGGAGGGGGGAAGTACCCGGACAAGGGGTGGGGTGGCCCAACATTAGTCTGGGCCCATTAAAATTTTTCCCCCTTGTAACAACTTACAATCTACAAACTAGACCAGGGACTCGGGCGTTTTTTTTGTCCCCCTGCCCTCTTTTCCGGGGTTTTTCCATTTCAGTCCCCCTTGTGCCATTTTTCCCCCTCCCTCCCTTCTCCCTTTTCAGCTGGGGGTTTTCCTTTTTCCTTTTCCAGCTCCGGAGGCCCGCAGATATTTTTTCTTCCCCCAGACATGTTTTTATTTCTACAGGGGAAAACTTCACTGGGGCACCAGAAAGGAGGGTCCCCCAAAGAAAAAAGGAAAAAGGGGCCAAGATAAATTTTCTTTGTAAAATTTCCCCTTTAAATAATGTTTTGAAACATGTTGCAGGCAAGGTTTTTGGTTAAAGGGTTTTTTTTCATGGTGGAGGGAAGTATAGCTGTGCAAAAGGGAAGGGTTCAAGTTTAAATTTAATAAGTCCTACTTAAAGGGGAACAATTTGGGTGGTTTTTTGAGGGGGAGGGAAACTGACCTGAGAGATATAAGGGTTTTTATTTTACAGGAGAGGATCTTAGCTCTGATATATAAAGGGGTTTTTTTAAACAGGGTAAATCTGAGTGTGATATATAAGGGGTTTTATGGGCAGAGGGGAGAACTGAACTCCCGGGATATATAAAAGGAGGGGGAAAGCTGAGCTCTTTGGGTGTATATAGGAGGGGAAAAAACTGACTTTGTGGATTAAATATTAAAGAGGGGAGAAACTAGCTTTGGGGGGGATATATATTATATTATAAATAGGAGAGAGAAAACTGAGCTTTTTTGGGATATTTTTATATAATAAGGAGAGAAAAGCGGGGCTTTGGGGGGATAAGGTTTTTATTGAATTTTGGGAAAAGAATTTCTGAAATAAAAAAACAACCTAAATTCTTAAACCCAAAAAAAATTTAAAATAGTGTCAGTGATTGAAAAGGGTTTTAAATGCATGAGCATTGTACAAAAGGGAAATGGGCCATCACTGTAAAGTTGGGTGGGGGCACAGTAGTTTTGTTTCGCTTCCAGATCTTCTCTGCTTTTTGCTCAGAAATTTAGCATTAAGATATCTCTATCACAGAGCTCAGCTCCTCTCCCTCTATCACATAACCCTATATATCACAGAGTTCAGCTTCTCTCCACTATCATATAACCCTATATATCACAGAGCTCAGCTTCTCTCCCTCTATCATATAACCCTATATATCACAGAGCTCAGCTTCTCTCCCTCTATCATATAACCCTAATATCACAGAGCTCAGTTTTCTCTCCCTCTATCATGTAACCCTATATATCACAGAGCTCAGCTCCTATCCCTCTATCATATAACCCGATATATCACAGAGCTCAGCTCCTATCCCTCTATCATATCCTGCTCTCAGATAGGGCTGTATAAACCACCTGACCTGTTCCCTATCAATTCTTCTTTTAATGGTTTCATGTGCTATATCAGTCAGCTCCTTTCAGTTTCTGCTTTGGTGATTTTTCAATAATGGCCGAGGTAGGGGATTTCTTGGGCCCAGTTCACATCTGCATTGGAGGCTGTTTGGAGCTTACATTACAGAGGGGGGTACTGGATCAGTTACAGGACTGGACACCAATAGTGCCCAATGGACCCTATTGTCTACTGTAGGGTTCAATGGGTGTCTGTCACTTCGATGAAGAAAAAGAAAATAGCACCGCGTGCTGCACTGTCCTTTTTGATGGAGGTTCAAAATGGTGTTGTCCCATTGTAGATGGGACTCTAACCTAAAATGTGTATTTCAGCTACTCCAGGACATATAGGCAGAACCTATTCATACATAGTCTCCAGTATACACAAGACTTCTCTCCAAGGATGTGCTTTTGTTTAAAGGTGTACTCGGGTGTCTTAATTCACAAGATCACATTTATCGGGGTGTGAGTTGGTATCCCATGATCAGTGATGCCTGATATGAGCATCTTGTGAAACCTACAACGAAATCACTTGGCCTACTTGATTTTTTTGTACCCCCTTATAAGCCCCAGTTCACATCGTTGAAGGTTCCATTCTGAACATCATCGAGAATGACAGAAGTAGCTGGGGGGTTTTTTCCCATGGAAATGGTTGACCCAATGAACCCATCATAGTCAATGGGGTCCGTTGAGCGATGTTGGTGTCAGTAGTTAAACTGGTTCGTTTGCACCTCGGCAACGTAGGTTCTGAAAAGAACCTCCGACACAGATGTGAACCAGACTTTGAAAGCCCAATCTACAGCTCTTTCTATGACCCTGTAGGTGATTGGTTTCTTGGTCGTCACCACTGAGATGAACTGGTTGTCTACGATCATGTGTTTTGAAGATAATTTGTCAGCGTTGCCAAAGACCGTTCAGTAAAGGGATGAATAATGGGATACTAGTAATATAAGGAAATGGAGCCAATTTGTATTCACACTCTGCTGAGCCAACTCCGTTACTGCAGCCTTCAAGTTGCAGCCTGTTGCGTGAATTCGCATGTCCATAGAAGTTTCGGAGGCCTAATGTACTATAAACTACATCATAGTGTCAACTTAAAAATAGTGTCAGCATAAGCAGCCAAACTCTGAATTCCATAAAACAAAATGCACCAAGTCTTATTTTCGGGGTTGTCTTATTTTCAGGAAAACATGGTATCAGGCGCTTTGTCTACAGCGGAGTTTTGGCTCCATACAGCACTGTGTTCAGGAGCTAGTCTCCCCTTGGACCTGATCATTTAGCATGGGTCCATGGACTTCAATGAGTCACCGTATGACCATAGCTTGATAAGGGGATTTGTGCTTCCTTTCTGTCCAGGTTCTCAGTTGATCTATACTTCTGTAGGTCATTACATTCAGCAGATCTCCCATCACTCAGGATGAGCTGGGTAATTATAACGAAATACCCAGTGTTCCTGTTGGCCACCATTATGTTTGGGTGAACGCTTGAGATCCGGCCAGTCGTTCTGACTTGTCATCTACCTGTGATTCTAAGAGGGCTCTGACCTGAGTGTTTACCTGACTGGAAGGCTACTTCCCCTCAGGTCACTTTTGTGAATGTGGGTCAACTGGTTACAGGAGACTTGCGTTTATTCATAAGATGGTATCACCTCATCATTAAGCTTTCGGCTCCCACGGCATTGTGATTGCAAGGCTAATTGTCACCCAGATAATTGGGGCTTGACAGTATTCCTTAGGGTGCTTTCACACGGAGTGTTTTTGGTGCGTTTTTTGTTTTTTTTTGGGGGGGGGGGGGTACAGGAATGTACAGCATCAAATGCTGTGCCTTACGGTATGCTGGTGCCTTTTTTTCTCTCTGGATTATGGAAGTCTGACTCAATGAGAGGTCTGAACTGGACCCAAGTGAGAGGTAGGAACAGTATAGGACCATCAGTACTGAGGTCCCATTTATAGTCGGCGGATGGATTAAACATATTTTGATCAAAACGTGTGAACTAAGAACCTCAGTTTTTGTTTTTTTTCATTTCTGCACAAAAAACACATCCCAAAAACGCATCAAATACATCAAAATGCACCAAAAGTGCTCCCTTGGGTTACTTTCTCACTGCGCGTTTTTTGGATGCGTTTTTTTGTGCAGAAATGTAGATCGATTGCTGTGTCTTTCTGCACAAAGTGCATTTTTATGGAGAAAGGCACGGCAATTAATGCTGTACATTGCTGCACAAAAAAGCATCCAAAAAACGCACTGTGTGAAATCACCCTTAAAATGCTCTAGACTAGGTCTAGAATTTGTCACTGTTGGAGATAGTAAAATGTATCTTCATAGCCTTAAAGGGGTTGTCTCACTACATTGATTAATCTTACTTCAGACTTGTTTTCTTGTTTCACTTTGAATTCCGGAGCGTGTTTACTGGCTTCTACTAGGCGGCAGTAGAAGCCAGGTCTGTAGCTATAGCAACCAGTGCTGGCATCCTATCATGAGAGCGTGAACAGGTCTGTAGCTACAGTGACCTGAGGAGCTGATGCAGCCCATACAAGAGGGGATATCTAGGAATAGGTAGGACTCTGCAATATATGTCTATTAACAAAGTGATTTGTTTTTGCAAGATCTTTAACATCTAAAGCAACCCTTGTAGTGAGATAACCCCTTTAATAGGGTTTACCTTCATGCAATAAAGTTACAATACTGTCCATTATTGATGCCATTGAGCCAAATTTTTGGTTAGGCCATAGCAAAACTGCTACTTGTAGACCTAGTCCAACATTGTGATAGTATTTCATTGTGGATTTTTTTTTCGCTCTGCACCAAGTTATTTTAATGAAGCACAATCACAAGACTATCACAAAGCAGCCCAGATGACCCTTTGCACTGATTCAACTACAGTATGTATGAATGCCGTTTGTGTGAGGGAAAATTGCTGTCCACTGCATGCAGTACAGCTTGCATTATCCTAGGCTTCACCTACAGCTTCTTTTTCTCAAGTCGCATGTTTCAGAGACCAATCTATGGGAGGTATGGTGGCAGCAGTCTCTCTCTGGTGCCTGGGGAGAGCCCAAAAACACCAATATTACACATGAATGTTGGTGTATGGTGCAGTTTTAGCTCTATTGCAGGCATCCTCAAACTGCGGCCCTCCAGCTGTTGGGAAACTACAACTCCACATGCCTATGTTATAATTAATAATGCAGGGTGGGAGTGTAGTTTCCCAACAGCTGGGGGGCCGCATTGGGACGCCTGCCTTTGAATAGGGCTAATCCCATTTACATGGCAGATGTCTTACAAGCTTGCATCGATTTCCACCAAAAAATCTGTTGTGCATCATACCCTGAAAGACACATAGTGGGGGGCGCTAATAATACTTTGTCGGTCGAAAGCTTTGGTTAAAGTTTTAGCTAAAACTGAACTTGGACTTTGTAAAAGGCTAATATAAAGTTTTGGGGTATGCAAGCGGGGAAATGAAGGTAATTCCATACATTACCCACATATCAAAACTACCATAAATTTTTGATGCAGCATTCTCCATTTGGTCGTGAAAGGCATGTTCACAGGGTTTAAAAATTGGGAGTTTTTCAGCCCGTAATTACCCCCGGGTTTCGAAAATTAGGCGGGAAATCCCCCCCGGGTCATTACGGAAATTCCCATTCTCATAGGAATTTGGGGATTATCTCCTCCCCTGTTTGGCGAATCCCCCGGGGGGGAGGGTAAGTGACATGTGAATTCCCGCGGCGTGCACGCGCCTGGTAATGAATGCTTTGGGCCGGGGCGAGGTCCCGGCCCCCGTAAACCGGGCGAAATTTTCAGGGCGTAATTCCCCCCCCAAAATAAGCAGTGTGAACATACTAAGGGTTGTTCACATGATTATAGCGGACTTACTATGGCATGGGGTTAACGCCTGCGCTTCAGAAGTACAGCGACCCGCGCGTACTTTTGAAGCCTACTTATTCCGGCCGGGGAAAAAAAACACCCCTCAACTACCGTGTAAAATGCGTTAGTAAAGACAGCAGGTAATCAAAGCGCTCAATAAGACCTGAATTCCTATTTGCGGGGTTGTTTGCGGGAACAAAAATTTTGCACCAAAATCCACCCTGTGGGTGAACGTACCCTAAAGGACGTTTGTGTATCCAAGGATGCTGTATTTGGAGTGCAGTTGACTTTGCTATAGTTTCCACAAACCCCCCCAAAACCCCCCCTCATTAATTACAACCCCCTCCCCTTTATCATTATTAAATGTTTAATGTTGTGTTACAAGTGCAAAACTAACTTTTTTTTTTTTTTTTCTTTTTTTTTTTTAACATGCCTGTGTAGCCCAAGTGTTTTTTGGTGTGTCACTTTAAGATGAGCACTCGTTTGTGCATGGCGGTGGGTGTGGGGGTGCACTAATCCTTGTGCAAGGTGTAATCCCTCTGGAATGAGTTTTGTTTGCTCACCTTGTTTTCTTAGCCAAGATGGGAGAGGGGCGGGAAATGGGATACATGTAGAACGTTGGGCCCGGTCTCTATCCCACCCTTGCATTACTATTTTACATAGGTTTCCTGGGAATGTGGGGCTGAGGCGCTATGTGCACTGACCCTTGAAGTGAAGGACCATGTGACCTCATGTGCATTGTTGGGCTCTCACAATTTAGACATGTTCATTCAGGTACAAAACCCAACTCTCTGGGAAAGGAAGCATTGTCCGGCACACTTGTTACAGCACAGTATAATCCCAATTGTCTTGGAGTTGCTGATGGATGGATCTATGATGTGTGCGACGTTGCCTACTTATCACATTGGAGTGCTGCAGGGTGTACTGGTAGCTTGCAAGAGAGAATAGTAATTTAGGACCAAAATTAGGTGCAAGATTGACCAATGTTAGAACTGTTGCTGCCCTAAGGCCATGTGCAGCCTAAAATCTGAACTAATAAGTGATCGCTGCTGTTCTAATTCACGTGTGTGTGACTGCAAGGTCTTAAAGGGGTTGTCTCACTACATTGATTTAATCTTACCTCCATCCTGTTTTCTTGGTTTCATTTTGAATTCAGGGGAGTGTTTACTGGCTTCCTCTAGGCTGCAGTAGAAGCCAGGTCTGTAGCTATAGCAACCAGTGCTGGCAGCCTATCAGGATACAGCAAACATGTCTGTAGCTATAGCAACCTGAGGAGCTGATGCAGCCCATCCAAGAGAGGTATATATCTAGGAATAGGTAGGACACTGTTAATGGACATATATTTCAAAGTGGCTTAGTTTTGCAAGATCTTTAACATAAAAAGCAATCCTTGTAGTGAGACAACCCCTTTAAGAGCTTGAGATGCAAATTAGTCATCATGGTAGAAGACTTCTTTCTGGAAGTCCTATATATGGTCCTAGTGAACAGTTCTAGTCTCTTTCCCCAATTGCAATGGCTGCTTACAGGGAACCCGACCTGCAGTAGTTGGTTGCACAACAAAAAAGTGCAAAAAAAAAAAAAACCTTGGGTTTAGGGTCCTTTTAATTCACAATGCAGTTTGGTGACTTTTCTAGCCGCCTGCAGACGCCCTTCAGGGCCTGTTAGTCAGGGTTAACACTGCCCTACTCTATTTGAGCTGTAAGGAGGGGTCTGGGGTTCCCTGTTTGTATTTTTGTCTCTTTGCCAGAATTGGGGACTCCCCCTCTCTACCCGGTTCTCTTTCATCCAGCGCTCTGTAAGCCGCATCAAAGGCTGTGCCGGAGGAAACATCACCATGAGTGGGGTCAGGAGAAGGCTGTCTGCAATCCCAAATACAGCCCCGCCACCTTGCACTTGGCTTGTACCGAGAATACACTGCTTTTTATAGCTCGGGGGAAAAATAGATGAGAACATTTCTAGGAGTTATTTCAGTGCCATATGAAAGTTACCCTGTGACCCCTGGCTATTGATTTGGGTTTTTTTTAGCTGGTTTTACCCTGGACCACCTAATAGTGCTGAGCCTAGGAGCATTCCTAACTTCCATATATATGGCAATGTAGTGATGTGCAAAACGTTCCCGTTTAGTCTTCGGCCCTTCAGAATACGATGGTGTTACTACTTATACTAGAGCAAATAGTACACTATATACCACCACTTATTTCCATATGGAACCATACTTATGTAGGGCACCATATCGAAATGAGGTGGGCCGCCACCAGCTAACGACCAGAAACTGAAACGGCAGCATGTTTAGTAGTAATTTAAAGGGGTTGTCTCGCTTCAAGAATTGCTTTTTATGTTAAAGATCTTGCAAAAATAAGTCACTTTGCAATATATGTCCATAGCTACAGACCTGTTTGATCTCTCCTGATAGGCTGCCAACACTGGTTGCTATAGCTACAGACCTGGCTTCTACTGCAGTCTAGTAGAAGCCAGTAAACACGCCCCTGAATTCAAAATGAAACCAAGAAAACAGGACTGAGGTAAGATGAATCAATGTAGTGAGACAACCCCTTTAAGGTGTAAATAATAGTGCCATATACTGGAAAACCCACATGGTAGTGCTAGATGGCAGAAAGCCACCAACTGGTTATTCCCTACAAAAAGGTACAATGTTCTTGCATCGGAGTGCTCCCCCTCAAACTCTGGGCAATGTAGCGGCTGCTGTGGCTACTACTTCTATATTATGCCAGTAGGAATCTGGTAGAAAAGCTTTTGCGTTTACAATTGGAAAAAGGATTCCTGCTGATACCATCCCAAAGATAGAGGAAGCAACCACTGATTGCTTTGGACTTTGCTTACCTTCCCCAATAATTGGAAATATCATGTCCCCAACTGCAGTCTCTCTAAGGGCCCATACTCCATTCATACTGTATATGGTTTATGGGCTGTATATACAGAATCTTTATCTAGGAGTTCACTTTTTAGAACTTCCTACAAATTTTAAAAAAAGGTTTAAATTCACTACTCATCCTAGGAGAGACCTCTGTGGCACTCGGGGCCAATCGCCCATATTTAGTAGGGATGTAGTCCCTATCCTTGTATGAACCTTCTTACAGCTTTGGACCTGTCGAAAATGTCATTTGTCGTGTACATTGACCAAGGAGTATTATTGAGGTCTACGATCAAGATGGCCTTCATAGATTCCCAATTATTTCAATTAAAGACCTGTTGACTGCTTGGTGATCCAAAGGGCTATGGCAGTAGAAGGTGCTGTGATCCACTTCATTCTGGCCAGCTGTAGGAGGTCCCAGCTCATACACCTCTGCTGATGACTTCTGCAACCTCATGACCGGCCTAGACCTATAAAGGGGACCATTCCACCAAGCGTGCACGTGTGTTGGGGAGACATAGCTTATGTTCTCGAAGCTGGCAGCTGCCCATCTCCTGTGAGAAGAAAGCATCGGGTCCAATCCTTTTCTACCGTAACGATTGGGAGACCCCTGTACGTGTAAGATGGTTCGGTGGCTTACCAAAATTGGCTTTATTTTGAATCTATGTTGACGTGACTGGTTAGAATATATTATGTGACGCGTATCCTGCGTCAGTATCCTTGTGAAATCGGAGTCTCCTTATCTTGAATGAAAAATCAGTGCAGATATGTTCCCCTGCAAATTTCACACCCACAATGTGGACAAACCAAAAAGAAATTGTCCAGTAAATTCGGACGTGGAATTTGAGCAGATTTCGTATCTGGCAGCCATGATGTGGGTTACCCCCATAAGGGCTAAACCGCGTTCAGATCCGCAGTGAAAACCGCCGCTACAAAGTTAAAGGGGTTTTGCCACGATCTCATTTCATACCTCCTGCATCCAGCTCTTCAGCTCTGTGTGCTCAGAAGGGGGCGTGTGTGTGATTTGTTTGAATTGCAGATCATGTGACCCAGCAGGATGACATCACCAGGCCTTTCCTCTCTAGTCAAAGAAAGGTCTGTTTATATAAATCATTGTGAGTAGCTGAGAAGTAAAGTTTTTGCCTCCAGGCACAAGGGTCCTAGGTTCAAATCCCTGCAGGAACCAAACCTGTTTTTGTTTTGTTTTTTGTTTTTTCTCTCTATCAATGCACAAACCTCTGACATTTCTTTTTTATTTATTTGCATTGTTTGACTAATTACTAAGTAGCACAGAGGACAGGAGTAGAATGACAGCACCTGGGGTTTGAACACTCAGTAGCTGCCTGAGAGGATAAGTGATGTCTGAGCATGTGCGACCAGGACTGAGGAGCTGTCATCCCTGGTCGTATCCCCTAGAGACAAGCTGTAAACAATGGAACACTAAAGGAGCAGCTAAGACAAAAATGATGCAGAATTTTTAATAATAATGAATAGGGAAATTGTTTTTCATTTGCAAGCTTCCCACGTCAATTTTACTTCATGGTAAAACCCCTTTAAAATCTGTGGCATAAATCCATGGGCATAGCTTTTATATTCTGCAAGTTGGTGTGAACATAGTGTATGGGCACCATGTCTGACTGCTGAAACACCTGTGGTCAGTAGGACCTTTACTTCTGGCCTAGAAGTCTGAACTCTGCGCGGAGCAGTATGAAGGCCTCTCCCGGTGGTCGCGTTTTGCTGGTGCCTGTTACGATCCCCATTGGGTTATATGGCCGGTGAGGGGAGTACTCTCCTTTCTGCGGTCTGCCCTGGGATGGCCCTCTAGGGAGTACACAACATTACAACTTTTAGGAAGACTTAGCAGCATATAGCAGCTTTGTGTAACTTCATCCCCTCCCTGAGTCTCCCTCACTCTCTCCTTTTTCCACAGCTATAGGTCTAGGCCCAGCCAAAGTAAACATCCCCAGGGCAGCAGTGACTGGGAGACTGTGCCACTTATGGGGGGTGGGGAGGCGGGCAGAGAGCAGGGGATGAGGGGGGAGGGTGCGAGGGAAGCATTCCTGCAGGCTATAGCAAAGAAAACAATTCGGCATTAAGAAATCTGTCTACATGTTACTGTCTGTATAGCCGGCTCTGTTTTCCGTGCAGAGCACTGCTGGGTTTTGTGTGCAAATATCCATCGGTGCGCGGAGGAAAGTGCATGTGTGTTCATAGTTTGCAGCGTTGCTTACTGTTTGCACAATTTCTACTTGGGACACATTCGCACTGCTTGCATTTCTGCCGTTCTTTACAAGGACTTTAGGGCAGGGGTTACTGGTCGGTTTTTCAGACTGTGTGGTTTTACAAACCGTCTGAAAACAGACATGTAACGCTCCCTTATAGACTTTAATAGGAAATCCGTGCAGCGGTCCCCACTGCACGGATTTTCCGACGGTCTGAAAAACTTAGAACATGTTCATTCTTCCATCCAGTTTTCGGGCAGAACATGAACATGTGGGTGCGAAGGGGGACGGCTTGAATCTGCAAACCGCGGACAAAAGCCGCCCCCCTGCATGCGAAAAAAGACTAAATACCGGTAGGAAAATCTGACCGGTATTTGGTCTTTGCCCCGTAAACGCACACTTATGAGCTCTCAAATGAGGCTGGGTTCACACTGCGGTTAGGTCCTGTTTTTCAAGTATTCAGAATGATCCCACGGTGCAACCATATGGAATAACCTCCGCTGTCGTTATCCTGAGGGATCTCATAGCTGTATGGAATAATATGTGCAAATGTCTACCTTTTGGAAAACATTGCAAACGTAGTCTAAAAGGGCAAACGCGTTCTGTGCCAGACAAAATGGCGCAGTTGATCGCTAGGTTTTGTCCGGCTTATAAGTAACTATAATTGCTGAACGTGTATTTGATTAGTAATTTCCTATGGATGCACCGCAGAATCTGTCGGGATACCTTTTTCAAAAATCCCAATAGGTACCCATAGTGGAGCTCCCAAATGGTAGTGTGAGCCAAGCCTTTCATATATACAAATGTAGCAGAGCTGACTTTATGTAGCACATTATGAAGAGTCTGTGTCTCTATTGAAGAAGAAAAAAAAAAAAAAACTGTACAACCTATGAAAAGTCACCGTTCTAAGGCCACATGTTTCACTGCAGTCCTATGTAAAACACAATCTATCAGTGACCGTCTCAGCCCTGCCATACCTGTGCCAAGGAATATTATATCATGTGCACAGGAAAGCATGTCCTCAAGCTGGCAATCTCTGGAATATAAATGTACTTGGCTTAAGATAGGAACTTTAATATCACATGCTAATCATGAGGAAAATGGCTAACGCATGAAGAGTTGAGAGAAGTGACAAGGTCAACCCGTCTGCCTCTACGGATCCTAGAAACAAGTTTGGTATATTTAGAGGTGTTTCTACCATACACTTCGATGGCTGTTCTATAAGATATTCCAACAAAGTCTGATAGGTGCAGGTCCTACCTCTGGGACTCGCACCTGATCTCAGGAATGGGCCTCTAAAAGTCTCCAAGCACATGCATAACACTCCATTATCTTCTTCAGGAGTCCGGAGTACAGGTGAGCCTACGTCTACATAGCATTGGTTTCTGGTCCACTTAAAATACGACTGGAACCAGTGCCCCATAGACCGCAATAGAAAAAATCTGTGCTGTCCACACGACACAAATTTTCTACTGTTGGATTTGGAAACTGCCGGAATATAGAACTTATAGAACTTGTTCTGTCTTCCGTCGGATTCCTGCACAGTATGTTCTGGGCCAGCAAAAAATCACAAAACAGACCGTGGTTTTTAGGTTATGTTCACACAGGCTAATTTCGGCACTTATTTTACCGCGTATTTGCGCTCTAATCCAAGCGAGATACGTGCCGAAATTACGGTAATCCACAGTTCTCATAGACAACTGTCAATTACTTGTGGCGAATACGTGCCGTGAGTAATGCATGTCAATGGGGCCGATGGGCTGCATCCCCCCCTCCTGGCAACACGGGATTACGCACTGATCAGCGTGACTCCCAAATCACCCGGCGTAATTGTGGCCGTACTGCACGCGCCACAATTACGCTGTGTGAACATAGCCTTAGTGCTCACCTGCGGCAAAACACACTGAACCGCAATTTTCAACGGTATTTTGATATAAGCTGTGTAGACATGGCCTGTGAGTGGTGTGTTTGGAAGTTCGGAGTACAGCCATAGAACAGAATGGAGAGCTGTGTGACTCTCTATTCTGAGTCCATTCCTGAAATGGGCTATACCATACATGGAAACCTCTAAAGAAGCATTTATGCTATCTATCATACATGAAAAAAAAACTTTGAGATTCTTAGTTCACATGATTTGTTAAAAAAATGTTTAAGCCACCCCGGGCTTACAACGGGATCTCAAGGCGGGTGGTCCTACTCTATCTTTACCTCTCACTAGAGCCAAATTCAGACTTCTCATTGGGTCAACCGACCTCCATAATCCAGAGAGAAAAATAAAAAAAAAAAAACAACCTTGCAAACATACTGCACTGATATAACAGCCTGTGGAGGTGGGCAGGGTGCAAGAGACCAAAATGGAGGCATCCCTTCATAGTCCAGCATATATTGCTTTTAATCTATATAGGGAGGAAGGAATGCCTCCATTTTGGTTTCTTGCACCCCACCCACCTCCACAAGTTGTTATATCAGTGCAGTATGTTTGCAAGGTTGGTGTTTTTTTATTTTTTCTCTGGATTATGGAGGTCGGTTGACCCAATGAGAAGTCTGAATTTGGCTGTATTGAGAGGTAAAGATAGCGTAGGACCACCCGCCTTGAGATCCCGTTGTAAGCCGGGGGAGGCTTAAACATTTTTTGATCAAAACGTATGAACTAAATCTCAATTTTTTATTTATTTTTTTTTCATTCCTGAAATAGGCCCAGGTCCCTCTTCTGGGATCTGCACCGATCAGGCTTTGATGGCGTATCAAGGTGCATGGTGGGAAGACCCCTTTAAGCTAAACCAGCGGTTATACAGTATGGCCATGAATCAGTCCCTATGGTGGCACCTGATGTATCGGATATGATCAGCTGGCACATACATGGCAGCCCAGCAAGGTGTGGAGAATTATTCCTTTTGTATGGAAGTTTGCTCCTCTCTCGTTATTGGTGACCAGACCTGGCTGGTTCTGTAATCGCTTTAAAGGGGTTGTTTCACTACATCGATTCATCTCACCTCAGTCCTGTTAGTTTCATTTTGAATTCAGGGTTGTGTTTACTGGCTTCTACTAGGCTGCAGTAGAAGCCAGGTCTGTAGCTATAGCAACCAGTGCTGGCAGCCTATCAGAGAGTAAACAGGTCTGTAACTATAGTGGCCTGAGGAGCTGATGCAGCCCATACAAGAGGGGATATCTCAGAATAGCTATTACACTATTAATGGACATATATTGCAAAGTAACTATTTTTAGCACGATTTTTAACATAAAAAACAATCCTTGTAGTGAGACAACCCCTTTAAGGACAACATCGTCTTTATCGCAGAAACTGTTCCATTAAGCGTTTTTAGCCCCTTCCGTTCCTTCCGATATCTGCTTATCTGTCTGTATGGAAGAGGGTTTAAAATTGGAAAGCTGTAAGTGGGGCGAGGAGGGGGGCCATGTCGGAGGGGGTCTGATGGAGGGCGACAATACCATTTGTCTGCTGGAGTTCTGGAAATTGTCATCAAGAACAATAAGGACATTTCCTGCTGGATTCCAGTCTCTCTGCAGACTTGCAGAGCCCTCGCCCTCCCCCATAACACCCACACAGCGGTCTCCGGGTTGGGGGCAGGCCTGGCACTCTGCGGGCTTGGGCTTCTTGCTGGGCATGGGCCTGATTTTTGTTCCGGCATGGAAAGGTTCGTAAACGTTAGCAGCTTGTGCAATGTGGTGGCTG
Organism: Phyllomedusa bahiana; assembly: GCA_025379985.1. Lineage (NCBI taxonomy): Eukaryota > Metazoa > Chordata > Amphibia > Anura > Hylidae > Phyllomedusa > Phyllomedusa bahiana. Next base: position 18,536 of record JAODAL010016224.1, on the reverse strand, counting down.
CTGTGAGGAGAACAAGGTCTCCAGTCACTTAGGACGAAGTGGAATCTCACAGCTGGACCTTGTCTTGCTCTCTGTTGGTTTTACTGCCCCAGTTTTCTTTCTCCCATGTAAACATTCCCGGGATCCTCCAGGATTTATATCTGCCCATGCAGGCAGTTTCCTGCTACCCCCCTGCCCTGCACCAAATCCCCTAAATCCTCCCCAGCACTGGAGCATCTGTGGGAGGAGGACGGGTCAGATTTCCTCCATAGACTCTGAGCTTTACAGGCAGCTAATTTGACAAATGGACTCTATCATTACCTCATTTTTTTTTTATTTTGACAATATTACATAGATTTTGTTCCCCAGCGAAAACTTTGTAAAAAAATTCTGTATGTTCAGACTGTATCGGCGATTCCAACCTTTGGCTTTACCGCTGTTCCAAAACTACAACTCCCAGCATGCCCTGAGTACCTGCTGTAGTTTTGCCATAAATTGAAAACCGCTGTTGTACAAGTATCATAAAATATGATATTTGATCATTGAATATTTTACGGAAATTAGGGAAAGCCTGTAGAAACCGTTTCTGATTACATCCCATTGGGAGCTGCCCCCAGAAGCATGGCTGATGTCATTGCACTCGGACCCCACTTTTGATTAGCATGCACTACTATGGCTACAAGTTTATTTCCAGGCGTCGTGATCTTTTGGAAGAATAAGCTTGTGATGTGATTATACTTCTAACAGTTTAATTTAAAGCCCGTACATATGCTAGTGATTAAGGGCTCATGCATACATCCATATTACACACTCGAAACTGTACAGGGCCATAATGCACCACCCACTGAAGTCTATGGGGGTAACATTTTCTCCATACAGCAGCGTGCATACAGCTTCCTACTATGGCTGGGACATTGTGTGCTGCAGTACAGGCTTCAGTGTGTGCAAGATGCCTTAGGTGGGTCTTGAGTGTTCGTATATGTAGTTTATGCATGTGACTGTTTACCACGGCTGCCATGCAGTTTTGGGATTTTTAGCAACTTTTCTATCCCACTCAGCTAGAATAGCGCCATCTAGATGGTATTGAAGGCAATAACGCCAATTACTAGGAACTGTTAGATGTACATTTAGTGCATGATTCTTCCCTTTTTTTTTTTTTATTAAAGGGGTTGTCTCACTACATCGATTCATCTCACCTCAGTCCTGTTTCATTTGAATTTAGGGGCGTGTTTACTGGCTCCTACTAGGCTGCAGTAGAAGCCAGGTCTGTAGCTATAGCAGCCAGTGCTGGCAGCCTATCAGGATAGATCAAACAGGTCTGTAGCTATAGTGACCTGAGGAGCTGATGCAGCCCATACAAAAGGGAATAGGTTTGCAGTATGTGTCCATTACCAGTGTCCTAACTATTCAAAGTGACTTGTTTTTGCAAGATCTTTAAAATAAAAAGCAATCCTTGTACTTAGACAACCTCTTTAAGGTAGAACTCTAAGTAAGAGAAACTTAAAGGGGTTGTCTCACTACATTGCTTCATCTCACCTCAGTCCTGTTTTCTTGGCTTCACTTTGAATTCAGGGGTGTGTTTTCTGGCTTCCACTAGGCTGCAGTAGAAGCCAGGTCTGTAGCTATAGCGACCAGTGCTGGCAACCTATCGGGAGAGATCAAACAGGTCTGTAGCTATAGCGGCCTGAGGAGCTGATGCAGCCCATACAAGAGGGGATATCTAGGAATAGGGAGGACACTATTAATGGACATATATTGCAAAGTGACTTGTTTTTGCAAGATCTTTAACATAAAAAGCAATCCTTGTAGTGAGACGACCCCTTTAACCTTTTACTTCACTAATTCATAAAACCCACACTAAAAATAAACCATGGCCATATAGAAATGGGAGAGGGTCACTTATATACATTAAAGGAAGGTTTACATAAGACTGGCCAAACCTCTGATGTTAAGTAGGTCTTAAATGTGTTTTAATGTAAAGTGCATCAGATGGCTTCATAGATCTGGATGTGTTAGAAAGAAAATGTCACTTTTTTTCCTCCCAAAATTGCCTGAATAAGTAATAATTTTTTTCCCATTTTTCTTCCAGTATCTGCAGATGAAATGGCCTCTCCTAGATGCCCCCAGTACAGCAGGCCTGAAGGATGCCAGGTCGCCGTCACCTGCACACTTGGTAAGTATTGCTTTGTAGGGGGTTCCTCACTTATGTAGAGTTCTTCAGATGGGCTCCTATCACTTGCTGCGTTTGTTAGTAAAATCCTGAATATTATCTTTTAGTTGTGCCGCACAGACATCCTGCAGTTTAAAGGAATGGTCTCGATCCTTTGGAGGGTTTCCATATAGTCTGTTTCCTCTGCAAGGATCTCTGTGTTTAGATCACTAATTAATACAGGTCCAGTCCATTGCTATATTCCCCTACATGGACTGACTTGTTATAGAAATGATGACCGTAATCATACTGGACTGCTACCAGTGTATGCAGGCCACTTCCCCCAACCAAGAAACTTTACAGGATGTTGTTTAACTATGGCAAATAGATGGGGGATCCCACTGTACAGATGTCTGCTCTGATGATGGTATACGATTTTTTGGGAGCAAATAACATTCAGATGTTTTAGTCAGTAATGAGTCTGAGCAGTGTTTAAAGGGGTCAGTCTTGTATAGAGTCCTATTATTCTGGAAACTGGTGGTTTGAATTCAGACTTTATCAATGTCTGAAAAGACAGACTTCACTGAATTTAACCTCCAGTTATTGGTTTTGGGTCTGGTACAGGTCTGCACCAGAGGTTTTTTGGAGCTTCCATCTCCGATTCTGTCAAATGTTGGGGGAAAAAATAGTGCAACATATCCTAGTGCAAAAGTCCTTTCCCGAAACACGCCTCCTCCCCTGTTAAATAAAACAGACCCCATTGAAGTCAGTGGGGTCCAGCAGGTGCCATTGGTGTCAGTTATGTAACATGCAGGCTCCAGGTGGAACCCCTGATGCAGCTATAAATCGAGCCTAAGGGTCACCATTGCAAAAAGTTTCCTAATGTCCCAATAAGTGGCCCTATTCATGAAAATGTTTGAAATCCTATATAAAAGGCATTTTCCCACCAATAAATATCCTATTCCTTGCAAAGAGCATAAAAATGACAGTTTGCTGTTCTAGATGCCACAAGTGCATTTACTTATCTAGTATGGCACCAGCTGGTGTATGAAGTGTAGAACAATGTGCACGTCCACCTAATAAGCAAAGTGAAGGTGGACACACATGCTCAGTCTCTCCCTGTAGCCAAAACTCAGCATAATGTTCTTCTGTTCACTGCAGAGCAGCGAAATAGAATTACCTAGTCAGGGAAGGAGCAGTAACCTAGTCGTATAGCTGTGACGACTCCTTTCACAGGAAAAGGGACTATAATAATGTCTGTTGCCAGAGGAGGAAGGAGACCAATTTTGTCCACAGCTGCTCCCAGCAGCACCAGGAGGGGCAAATGAGAGGAAATAAGAGTATACATTTTGCTCAAAACACTGGAAATTACCTAAAACCAGCTATTAACAGCCTTTAGGACATTTGGTATAAAAATGATTCATGGGAGAACTCCTTTATTTTCGGTTGCATACCTAATACAGAGGAGGGAAGTATTTTAATTATAGTAAGCTAAACCACAGTGCTGGATATAAATCAATTGTCAGAAAATGATGGATTATAGCGACACAAGTGGCAAGATGATCTATAATTGAAGCGGAGTTTGCACTGACTGATTGTGTGCACTGACAGGATAGACATGTATTCATGCTCGGTCTTGCTGCACACCATGCACACACACACACGCATGCTTGCATAGCTTTACACGCTCACTCATGCTTGCATCCATGTGTGTAAAATGTGTTTCTCGTCACACACGAGGCCTCTTTTGTTCCTCCTTTGTGTACCTGCATTAGCACCTGGATTCCTGTCTATTCTTTAAGCATTTAGTCTTTCAGCAGAGAGCTGAGCTGCTACTTAATGTAGGAGAGGGGGTAGAAGAATGGTTTAAGGGTGAGGCCCGACCTGCTCAGCGTCTGCCTCCCAAATACTAAGTGAACCTTAATGGGGCTCCGGTAAGGGGGGGGGGAACGTCCTGCAGATGGAGCAGATTACACTTGTTTGTTACAGGTTTTATCAGTGTTTTTTTTGTACTAGTTTTCACCTGTAAAGCAGGGGCTGTGCCAGGGACCCCCACCTCCACCATCGTGCTGGGGGTAGGGGGCCAAAGAGGATTTGCCTTCTAGTTTTCTTAGAAACCGGAAAGGCTAATCTATCACGGGGTATGCAGTGCAGGCTTCACTCCCATAACTTTTATATAATGTGTGATTCTGAACACTAACTGGTTGACTTCCTCTAAGGATCCAGCCTGTGTTTCTCCAAAAAGCGGCTTTTTTTTTTTTTTTTTCCCCCCCAGAGACTCGTTCCAAAAGCTGTAACTTTTTTTTTTTCAGTCAAAGTAGCCGTATATAGGTTGGTTTTTGTGGGATGAGTTAGATTTCTTTTTTTTTTTTTTGTACCATTTTTGGTCACCTGTAGCTCATTGATCAGTTTTTTTTTAAGGGCTAGTCATCAAACAGCATGAATAACATGGTAACTTTATTCTGTGGGATGTGAAAAAATAGAATTAAAAGCAGTTCTGCATTTTTTTTTGGAACATCCCATTTAGACGGCCGGACAACTGCACAATGAAAACCGCTATAGATCTATGGAGAGACGCATGCTGCCTTATCTTTAGGAAGCTACAAGTGACCAAAGTGGCATTTTTATCACATAAGGCATTGGTGATTGGGCGGGGTTCACAATTGTGGGACGCATGTCCTGTGAAGTCTTCCCCCCCCCCCCCCCTTCCAGCACCGTTGCTGCTAATGATGTTCCCAGCAGATGCCATGTGATGTTGCAGCCAACTGCTGCTCTCTGCAGTCTCTTCTCATATGAACATCTTTTTACCTGACGGAGGCCGGCGATTAGCTGCAGTCAGGTGACTAATGAACGTGTCAGTAGGAAGCGGCAGCAGCGCTTTAACTGACTGGGAAAAAAAAGAAAAATTTTACCCTTTCAACCAGCAGAGGTTGTGTGTGATTTGTTGTGTTTTTTTTTTTTGTATTTATTTTTTTTTTTGTTATTTATGGAACATAAATCTAATGGGTTAATCAACTTGGATTGTTATATCAAACCCCATTAGCAGAGGTGTAACTTGAAGCTCCTGGGCCCCAATTCAGAAAGTCAAATTGGGCCTCCAAACTACCAGGTGCTATTTATAATAAATGGCAGAAGGGCTTTTAGGCCCCCTCAGGCTACTGGGGCCCGGTAGCGACTGCTACCTCTGCACCCCTATAGCTACGCCCCTGCCCATTAGGATGATGGCTGTATTTTACATCTGGCACTCGCTGCTGATGCTGAACCCACACCATTCTTTTCTTCGTATACATATATATGGTTCTTCATATTGAGTAGCAGATGCCAGCATTATGTGTGTGTGTGTGTGGATATATATATATATATATATATATATATATATATATATATATATACTATATATATATATATATATATATATAAAGTCTATATAAATTTATTTAGCAGTTAATAACTACCTGTAATGACTGTATTGTTTTTCACCATAGTCCATGCAGAAATGCTTATAGATGTACAGAAAGCATGTGTGCATGTGTTACATGCAATGTATATCCTATAGTCAGACCCTGTTTGAAACTTAAGATTTTTTTTTTCTCCATTTAGTCCAACAAGGTGCCAGTGGTCCAACATCCCCATCACATGCATCCGCTGACTCCCCTCATCACCTACAGCAATGACCACTTCTCGCCGGGCACCCCTCCTGGACACTTGTCTCCAGAAATAGATCCAAAGACCGGTAAGACTGGGCTAGTTTCCGGTCTCTATTGAAGTAGTTTTTTTTCATTTTGGCATAGCCCACTAAGCTTTCTTTTTTTATAGGAATCCCACGCCCGCCTCACCCGTCAGAGCTGTCGCCATATTACCCACTGTCCCCCGGAGCTGTAGGGCAGATTCCTCATCCCTTGGGCTGGCTTGTTCCGCAGTAAGTTTGTATCTGTAATGGGGTTACGATTGTCGTGTGATCCTGTAGTACCGTGTCTCATAGTTGTCATTTTTCTCAGGCAAGGCCAGCCCATGTACTCCCTTCCTCCCGGTGGCTTCCGGCACCCTTACCCTGCGCTGGCGATGAACGCCTCCATGTCCAGGTATTGTACTTTCCTGTTCTATCTTAGCCCTGCTTCTTCTACTTGTTCTTGGTACAAACTGGAGCTCTTCTTCTTTTCTTCACCTAATCAAATTGCTTCTGTCTTCCAGTCTGGTTTCCAGCCGTTTCTCTCCCCACATGGTGCCCCCTCCTCACCACAGCTTGCATACCTCAGGGATCCCTCACCCTGCCATTGTCTCGCCAGTAAGCAGGGCCTCCCTGGGAAACCTCATCCCAACTCCACACTAATCTTTCCAGCCATTGCACCGATAAGCTCTGGATGGTGCAGATCTCCTTAGTTTATGATACTCCTCCCTACTCTCCTCTGCCTGGATCTTAGTGGCTGCAAGCCACCATTTTTGTAGAATTCGATATCATTGAAGTAATAGTACAGTATGAATTATTTTCATAGGAGACTTTAAAATAGTCCTCCAAGAGGGGGGTTTTCCCGGGTTCCCCAAAAACCAGCTGTTATCCAGACAGGAACCTGAAAGGGGAAGGGAAACCGCTTGCGGTGTTTTATAATGTTACAGGGGGCCCCCTAAATCGGTGAATTTCCTGAAAGAAGAACAGGGCGGGCCTCCATGAAAGAACTTTTGGCTTTTCACTTCAGAAGTATAGGAAAAATCCTAAAATTTGGGGAGGGGAATCGGGTCCTCTGTTTCCGAGTCAAGAATTTCAAAATGGGTTTTGACAAACTGATCAAATCTCAGCAACATTAGGAGGCTCCTATAGTCCAGTTCCTATTTCAATCATGGTGGTCTCCCCATCAATATGGTGGAAAAAATTGTAGCAATCATGGAGATGAGGGTTGGCTTGGCTACTAAACTAAGCAAGACAGCGATGCCCTTCAAAGATCACTGGTCATTTGCTGACACTGGTTGTGACGATGTAGCACCAGTAAAAGGGGTTGTCTCACTACAAGGATTGCTTTTTATGTTCAAGATCTTGGAAAAACAAGTCACTTTTCAATATTTCCATTAATAGTGCCCCCCCCCCCCACCTATTCCCAATACCCCCTTGTATGGGCTCATCAAACTCCTAGGGCGTAAAACTAAACCTGTACAATCTCTCCTATAGGTGCCCGCACTGGGCCTTTAGCTATAGGCCCTGTTGGACCTCTCCTGAAGCTGCCAGCAACTGGGTGCTATAGCTACAGACCTGGTTTTCTACTGCAGCCTAGTAGAAGCCAGTAAACACGCCCCTGAATTGAAAATGAAACCAAGAAAACAGGACTGAGGTAACATGAATCAATGTAGTGAGACAACCCCTTTAAAGGGCAACCAAGTGACCATTGAGACAATGCCATTTTGAACAGTAAAACGCAGCAACGTAAGACTACACTTTTAAATCACTGAATGTTTTGGATAATCCCTGTAACCCCTTAACAGTTGACAGGTACATCATGGTCAGGAAAGGGTTCCGGCAAATTGTTGTACCCGTTCGTCTGATAGGATGGGCTCAGTAGCTGAGCCTGCATTATGGCTACAGGGTACCTGTTGTACATCAATGCTGGGGACACGTTCTGCTGTTGGGGTTACATGATGGTTGTTGTAGTATTTTCCGAATTTTCTAAATGTCTAGAAGTGAGCTAATACTAGAAGGAAGTCTGTATGTAGTGATGGATCATTTGCAATCATCGGGCACATGTTGAGGTTCTGTCTCTTTCCCTCCTTTAGGAAATCCAGCATACAGGTTAAGAAAGAAGAAGAGAAGAAGCCACATGTTAAAAAGCCGCTGAATGCCTTCATGCTTTACATGAAAGAGATGAGAGCCAAGGTGGTAGCGGAGTGCACCCTGAAGGAGAGTGCCGCCATCAATCAGATCCTTGGTCGACGGGTAGGTGCCCGTTTCTTGCAGTTGGTAAAATATGGCTGTCGGTCGTCATGAGCAAGGCAAAGTCTTACAGTACTTTCTCCACAGTGGCACTCTTTATCACGGGAAGAACAGGCCAAGTACTATGAGCTAGCCAGAAAAGAGAGGCAGCTCCACTCCCAGCTCTACCCAACGTGGTCTGCGAGAGACAATTATGTAAGTGCACCCTCCTATATCTATGCTGTGGCTGCTTCAAAATGTGATAGGGGCCTGCTCCCCATGCAAAGGGCAGTCATCTGTTTTGTTAGTAACTATACAAGATAACATGACTTGCTAACGTGTCTGTGTTAGTAAATCCTTGTGTTCTTCTCTTAGGCCATGTTCACACGACTTATTTTGGGACAGATTTGGTCCCGTATTCCGCGCCGTACTGCGCAACATATGGTGCAAATCCGTCTGTCGTTACCGTAATCCACAGTTCTCATAGAGAACTATGGATTCCGTCTCTACTCCCCGCTCGCGAAATACGGCGAGCGGGGACAAAGTGACATGCACATTATCCTGGCGGGATACGCGCCGTGGATGATGGTTGTCTATGGGGCCGGCGAGCAGCCAGCCCCCCACCCCGCCCCCGCTACATGGCAGCCAACGTAATTGCGGGCGAAATCCGTCCCCGCAATAAGCCGTGTGAACATAGCCTTAAGGTATGCTCATACGGCATAATTGCGGTGCGTACAATACACACCGCAATACGCCGGGTGATTTGGGAGTCGCGCTGATCAGCGTGTACTCCCGAAGCACGGGGGGTAGGCAGCCCACTGGCCCCATTGACATGCATTACTCGCAGCACATAGTCGCCGAAAATCATTGACATGCCGCTTATCTCCCCGCATGTGCAATACAATCATATTGTACGAGCGGGGAGAGGAGGCGTAATCCATAGTTCTCTGAGAGCTATGGATTACCGTAGTTGCCACAATTACGCCGTCTGAACATACCCTTATAACCCTATGTTGTGCGGTTACTGTTATTCCTCCTAGAAATGTATTACTGAATCTGTCAGATGGGCGTTACCAGTCCAGTTTTCTAAAGGGGGGTATTCTTACACACACTGACTGCCAGCACTGATTGGACAGTGTCAGACTATGCATGGACACTCCCCCAAACGTTGCCACCCAGCTGACTAAGTAATACATTTCTAGAAGAAATAAGGAACTTTACAACAGGAATCTAAAGAAAATATTCCAGAATGCTTTTCATAGAAACACAAGTATTTACTGGAGCAGAGTACCTGTGGCTGTTTCTCATATCTGTTAGGTGTTTGAAGTGTTTTTGGTGAGAAAAAAAAAAAAACGTTGTATAGTTGTGAAGCCCCTAGAAGCATAACCACCTACAAACTGACTTTTTCCACCTGGCATCTAGCCAGCTTGTCGTTTTATTGCAGCAGAAACTCATTGTATAGTTGTTGTGGACATCTTAAATATCTATATTGCATTAATGGGTGAAAATTATCCTGTTCCAGGGCAAGAGAAAGAAGCGGAAGAGGGAGAAGCAGTCCCAGGAAGCAGAAGGTATGGACGGTAATACAAATTCTACTTGTGTATATAGATAAGCAGAACAGTATGATGCCAATTATGGGATGATATTTGTTTAAAAAGTAGAAAGAGGGAGTGGCTTCTACTTCCATTACCATAAAGTACATCTCCACATTTCAAAAAAACTCTGTGCAAATTTCATTTCTTAAACCTCTATTTAGTCAGCACCTAGTTTTCTAATACAGAGCTCCAAACATCCTGCATAGACATGGATATTGTTATGGAGTTCACTGTATAACAGTATGCAATAAGCTCCAGAGCTCCCCCTTGTGGCAGCTGCAGGCAGTTACCATTTAAATCTCTCCATGCTCTGGAGCTCTGCATCCGACAAACTTCCCTATAATAAAACTGTATCTAATACATGGGGAAACTTTCTTAGATTCCCTTTTGAAAGTAATGCAATTTTTTTTTTTTTTGTCAAGTGTTTTTGTCGGATTTAACAAGCAGAATGATAGAGGGAGAACAATTGAGCTCTAGCGCCGACTCCTATTCCCCAGCACGTAAGCACCAGAGAGATGTGAAATGTTGCTGCTTTTTCTGGGTGCCTATGTATGTGCCCGGGAATACACAGAAAAATCATAGCGCTCAATTAGTGCTGGGATTTTACCGTATTTGCGGGGCGTGTAATTGTGCTGCAATATGCCCAAAGTACTCCTCACAAATATGCCGTGTGAACACCCCCTTGCTGTGTCTTATAGATCCAGGATTTACTTTTTTCACTCAAATCCTGCTCTTAATCCTATAACCCTATATATCACAGAGCTCCGCTCCTCTCCTCTATTATATAACCCTATAGATCACAGAGCTCAGCTCCTCTTCTCTGATATAACCCTATATATCCCAGAATTTCGCTCCTTTCCTCCATCATATAACTCTATATATCAGAGCTCAGCTTCTCTCCCTCTCATATAACCCTATATATCCCAGAGCTCAGCTCCTCTCCTCTATCATATAACCCTATATATCCCAGAATTTCGCTCCTTTCCTCCATCATATAACTCTATATATCAGACTAACTTTTTCCCCCTCTCTATAACCCTAAAATATCCCAGAGCTCAAAATCCTCTCTCTATATAACCCTATATATCCCAAAATTTCGCTCCTTTTCCTCCACAAATAACTCATAATCAGGAGCTCAGCTTTCTTCCCTCTCATATAACCCTATATATCCCAGAGCTCAGCTCCTCTCCTCTATCATATAACCCTATATATCACACAGCTCCTAGGCTCTGTATGGAAGTTGCCTGTGAACATTAGCTTAATGTATACACACGGGTTATATGCGGGCTGGGGAGATTACCATTACGTTGCTGCATATACAGTCATAAGTACAGCAGTCCTATGCAGGATTGGCTGCTGTATACTTGTCTGACCCTTGGGGTTGAGAATTCATACTTGGTTGAATTGACAATTACTGTCCAGATACCTGTGCATACAAGAAATAACAGGTTCTTCCTCCTACAAAGCTGAAGGCCTAAGGTTGGGTTTCACAATTTTAGACACATATAATGGTTTCGCTATATTTTATCATTTATTGATCCAAAGCTTTCTTGTGGTATCCATTTAAAATGCAATTTTTATATACATCTTAACATCTTGCTGCTTGTGAGGATATATGGGGGCTAATAGACATGCATTTTAACATATGTCAATATGTTACATCAAAAAAGTTTCCATGCTCCTAATGTCACTAGAGGAATACCAAAAGGGCAATTCTCTAGGATTAGACGGATATGCACAACAGAAGAAGGATATCAACGGAATAAAGACAGTATGATTGAAAAATTTGTAAGTAGAGGTTACCCTAGGAGACAAGTATCTAAAATTGCAGAGTAAGTAGGTAATAAAACAAGAAAAGAATTAAGGAGTAAACAAACACAGAAAAAACATGAAGATAAAATAGATTTTGTTGCAGTATATGATGACCATGCTGGATTAGTGAAGATTATAATACTAAAATTCTGGAGAATCTTACAAAGCGATCGGGAGTATGGTAAATTATTCATTGACAAACCACGCTTTATTTACCGTAGAGTTCAAACCATAGGTAATATGGTGGTCCATTCAGACTTAGAAACTAAAAGAAGGCTGCAAAGTTTTCTAAGTACCCCTAAAAAAGGAACAGTCCCGTGCTTAAATTGTCAAAACTGCACGGTATTAATTAAAGGAGAATTTATATACCATCCAATGAAAGGTTACAAAATTAGGAGTAGGGGCTTGTTCACATGTAACTCGACAAATGTCGTTTACATGCTGAAGTGCCCATGCGGCAAAGTGTATGTGGGCCAGACTAGCCGCCAAATAAAAGCAAGAATAAATGAACACCGTTCACATATACGGCTGTTTATAACAAGACAAAAAGAAAGTAAGGAAGATTTGAGCAAGAAAAAATTTGGTGAAGCTAAACATTTCTTTGAATTTATCATAATGCCAGTGAAGTGAGATGGTGTATATTGGAGCAAATTGAAGGAGAGAACGAAGAAGATATAACAAGAAAGCTATTCCAGAGCGAGGTACATTGGATCTCCAGATTGGAGTCACTTAGTCCTGCCGGACTTAACGAAGAACGTAAATGGAGTGCGTGTCTTTAAAGTACTATAGTGTAGATAGTATCCTGTAATTAAAGAGAGTAGAATTTCCACTAGTAGGTCAAGGGCTAAAACACCATGTTAGAGCGTAGATAGACTATTTAAACACAGGTGCATGCACAGAAGGTAAGCTTGACAAAGAGGATCGCCCCGAAACGTCGCGCAGGCGCACAAACCTTCTGACATCGGACGAGAAGATCGGTTAAGACGTGAAGGAGCTGCGAGCCTGGATTTGAGCTAAGTGCTTAGTGTTTGGATATTACGGGAGGCAAAAGAACATAGCGCGTTCTACCTGAGAAATAAATACCTAGAGATTACTGCTTTTTAGCAATTTTTCTATTGGCATATGTTGAACTGCATTACTATTGACATATGTTGAAATGCATGTCTATTAGCCCCCATATATCCTCACAAGCAGCAAGATATTAAGATGTATATAAAAATTGCATGTTAAATGGATACCACAAGAAAGCTTTGGATCAATAAATGATAAAATATAGCGAAACCATTAAATGTGTCTAAAATTGTGTAATCCGTCTAGAAGATTATTGATGTACATAAGGTGAAGGGCTGGACACCCTATACTGGACGGTAAAATAAAAAACAATTGATAACGCTGATATTGACTTGCACGAAGGTTGGGTTTAACATTGGTTTGTAATATTTTCTTTCGCATCTTCCATATTAGTAAGTGCTCTCCTTTCTCCATTGCAGTTTGTAAGCCCAAGAAGGTGTGTGTCCAGCATCTTCCTGCAGAGAAGACCTGCGACAGCCCAGCCTCCTCCCATGGCAGCATGTTGGACTCGCCAGCCACCCCCTCGGCCGCGCTCGCGTCTCCCGCAGCCCCTGCTGCTACACACTCTGAGCAAGCTCAGCCGCTGTCCCTCACCACCAAACCAGAAGCAAGAGCACAGTTATCTCTGAGCCACTCCGCAGCCTTCCTGGCCTCCAAGTCTCCTCCATCCTCCAGCCTGTCCGGGCACCTGTCCTCCCCGGTTGGTTCGCCGTTGCTCTCTCCCCCATCCCCCAACCTCTGTATTGTTCCACCGGTTTTTTTCCAGTTACCCCTATTGCAGGCACAGCCCCTCTCTTTGGTGACCAAATCTAGTGACTGACATGAGAAAATCCTATGGCTGAGATCACTTCACATAAAAGACCTAAAAGGAGTTGCAATCTGCAGATCTGCACCTACTCTGCTCTGCACTAGTATACTGCTTTCAGATAGGATTTTGGCTCGCACGATGATGGTACATATGCATATATAATGCCTCTCCCAGGGGACCATTTTCTAGCCCTCACCGTGGACAATGCTGGGGATACACCCCAAAACCGTGAAAGGGGCAGATGCCTCCAAGACATTGGCCACGTGGAATGCGCATCACTTGACCAGTGACTCATGTGGTGCGGTGAGCAAGAGCACAGTGGACTGTTAATGGAGCCTTTTCATCAATCCGGTGGGGACGACCAGCTTATTTGTCCTCTGGATTATGCAGGTGGATTACAGATTGTACCTCCCTTCCAGCGTGCGGCCACAAACTCGGGGGTACAAGACACCAAACCGCATACATATTTGGGCAAATTTGCCTTGGGGGGTTTTTACGCTTAACGGCGGAACATTTTTGTTTTTTTGTTTCTTTTTTTTTTTTCCTTTTAAAAGAATAAAAGCGGAAATAGGGAAAATTTAGTAATTGTACATACAAATGTTCCCGGGTTGGGGGTGTGCATGTTTCCTTTCATGGGAGGGTTTTCATTTTGAAGTCCAAGGGAAAAATTTGGGGGCCAAACAAAAAACTTGGTCCCTTTTTTAAGTGCTGGTCTGGAGGCAGCACAGCAAGCTTTTTTTTTTTTTTTTTTTTTATTTTTTTTTTTTTTTTTTTTCCTATTTTGGGATTCCTGGGTTTCATCACCATCAGTTTTTTCCTCCCCACTTTCTCTAAAGATTTTGTGTGTTTTTTTTTTTTTCCTCTCTCCACCTTTTCTTCTCCATTCCAGTCTTCTATACAGTTTTATGTATTTTTTTCTTTTTTTTCTTTTTTTTTTTTATTGAAAAGAAAATTCTTGAAAAATGTGACTTTTTTGTAACAAAATAGAAAATATATTGTGTTTTTAAATATATGGGTTTGTACTTGTGTTTTTGGTACGGTGTGCAGAGGGGATGGCTGGGAGCAGTTCAACAAAATGTAGGGATGGGCCCCAGTACAGCTACTTTACAAAGACCTGTGTTGAATGGAGACAATTGAAGCCAAATAAAGCACATTAGACTAAAATAATCCTTGTATTTGAAATATTGTTTTGTGTCAAAGAACTAGGGATTTTACTTTGTAATTAAAGCCGGCAAAAGGGTTTGGGAACCCGGCTACCAACACAATGAACTGGTGCAAGAAATGTAAATTTCCGTTTTTTGTTTAAATGGAAATGGCAATGCTTTTAGACGGTAATTGGCGATATTGGGGTCATCGGGCAAAACACGGGCCCTCCTGCTGTTCAACTGAACTGCCGATTCTCTGGTGACCTGCATTTGGTTTAGTTGAATCTACGGGGGGGGTCGGATTTTTGGGCTCTGTACAGACCTTAAAGGGAATGTTTGTCAAAAAATAATTTATGTTTAACTCCATTTTTTTATGTGAAACACATTTTTTAGGATTTTTTTTATTTTTTTTTTTTTTTTTCCAATCACTTTCATTTTTTTAAAAATTTCATAAGTCCCGGTTCCACTTTGGCCATTTCCTAAAAAATTGTTACATTTCCCCCTTTTTTAGAGAGTTTTTCAGCTGTGCTCATTACAGCAAAAAGAGGTCAAACAAAAGGAGACCCTTTATGACAGAAACACAAAACCAGCAGCCCAAAAGAGATGTCCAAGCTCCCAATCTCCACCCCCTTCACAGTGAAAACTCCCTAAACGTCTATGGGACATAATCTGTCTTAAGAATCCATTGCTGAACGCGAAACATTTTTTCGACTCTGTTAAAGCAGTGCAAGCAAGAATGTCTTCCCCACAATCGTATATAGACGGCCGAATTGAGAAATCTACAATCAGGAAATAAAAACAACTGAGAGGAAAATATGGATCAGGGTAGGAATTTTGGTTTTTTTAATTTTTCAGATAGCTTTCAATATTCTGTAATAATTCTTAAGTCCTGCAGTTTTCACTTTCGCCACTAGGCCTTGTTTGCACTGCTTTAACAGCAGTCAGAGATGCTTTACAGAAGCTTCATGCACATAGGAGACATAGGACTGACTCAGTCCCATTGACTTCTATAAGAGTTTTCTATTCTTGCTGTGTGACCTGGGAAGAAGTCACTGTGCAGAGAGGTTAAAGGGTGAACTGTGACCATCTCCTCTTGTGACTGGTGGATCCTGTGTTATTTATTCACACTGGTCTCCTTTGGCTATGTTCACACGGCTTATTTCAGAACGTATTTACATCGGATTGCCGATCGTAAATACGTTCCGAAATCAGTTGAAAATCAGTTGCAAATAATGTCACTAAGTGTGGGAAGTATTTGTAACTGTTCCCGGGCGGATTCAACCATCTCCAATCATTGTAGGTGGTGAATCCGTCTGGAAATAATTCACATGCACATTGTTTTTCCGTCCGGATTGCCGTCAATCCGCGGCGGCAATCCGGCACGGAAATACGCGTCGTGTGAACGACTAGCCGTATTTTCTATTGAAATCAATAGAAAATAGGCTGTTACTTATTTCTGACTGATTTGCCGACGGATTGACGATCGTCAATCCGTCGGCAAATACGCGGCGAAATAAGCCGTGTGAACGAGGCCTTTCAGTTTGACCCTCTTTGTGCTGATAATGAGCAGACAACTGAGAAACTTTCTCTACAGAACAGGAAGTGTCAGACAATTAGGCCTAGTGGCCAAACTGAAAACTGCAGGATTTAAGAATTCTTAAAAAATATTGAAAGTGATATGGAAAATAAAAAAACATATTAAGTGTTTTAACCTAAAAATGTGAGTTAAACAATAACTCCTTTTTGACACATTCCCTTTAAAATGCAGCTGCATTATGACCAGAGGTTTACTTTGGTCAGTTATATAGACTTTGGAACAGTGGGCGCTGCCTCTCCATTAGTCAAACCTCTTGCCAAGTTATGGGGAGGAGACTGGTCCCTCATTTTAGCAACCAGTAGGTGTCTCAGCAATTGGTTCCTTTAATAGTTCTAACACATATTCGGAGGTGGAATCAGGCGCCATCAGCTAGTGCTATTTTCGTGGGGTCTGATCAAATATTGAAAAAAAATAGGCCCACTGATGTGGTTTAAGATGGGAACCACTGGGGAGGAGGGAGAGGGGCCTAGATGCTTTAGGTATATGGGGCCCTGAAATTACTTATGGAAGCCTTGGGGTGCAGTAGTTCTTTAAAGGGGTTTTGCCATGATCGCATTTCATACCTCCTGGATCCAGCTCTGTGTGCTCAGAAGGGGGAGTGTGTGATTTGTTTGAATTACATATCATGTGACCCAGCAGAATGACATCACCAGGCCTTTCCTCTCTCTAGTGAAAGAAAGGTCTGTTTATGTATGTATAGAATTGTAAGTAGCTACACTGTAGCTCAGAGGTAACATTTTTGCTTTACAGCACAATGGTCCATGGTTCAAATTCCTGCAGGAACTTAACCTGTGGCTTTTTTTTCTCTTTATGAATGCACAGACCTCATTGAGGTTTTTTTTTTATTTGCACTGTTTGACTTATTACTAACTAGTCCAAAAGGGAGGGGATTTTAGAGTGACAGCACCTGGGTTTAAAACTTTCAGTAGCTGCCTGAGAAGAAAGGTGATGTCTGACCAGGACTGAGGAACTCACAGCCCTGGTCGTATCCCCTGGAGACGAGCTGTAAACAATGGATCACTAAAGGAGCAGCTAAAACAAAAATGGTGCAGAATATTTAATGATTGGTGAAAATGTTTGTTTAATTTTCAAACTTCCCACATCAATTTTACTTTGTGGCAAAACCCCTTTAAGTTTTGACATAGAGCATATTATGGAGCAGCAACCTTTTAGGCTATGTTCACACGTCTTATTTCGGGGCGTATTTACGGACGTAATTACATCCGCAAATACGTCCCGAAATACGTTTCAAATACTAAGTGTGGCATGTATTTCGCGTTGTAAATACATTCTTTACTATGGGAATTTACGTTGCAAATGTGCCTCAATAAGTGACAGGGGACTTAATTTCACTATCGTATTTACGGACGTATTTACGCCCGCAAATACGTTGCGAAATAAGCCGTGTGAACATATCCTAAAGCCTTCTCTGCTCCAGGATTGTCAGGATAGATGCTATGCATGGGTAATATCCAAAAGATGCTATGCGCTACTTGCCTCATTACAGTTTTTGGAAGTCCCAGTGATCATCCCGAGTTTGTTCTTTAAGACTGGGTTCACACAGTATTTTTTTTTTTTTTTTTTTTTGCTTGTTTCACAGCAGTATTTACAATCCAAAACCAGAAGTGGGTCCAAAACACAGCAGTACAAACCTTTCCATTGTACTCTGTAGCTTTCATTGCTGGTTTTGGTCTACAAATACTACTTAATTCAGCCTAATATGGACTTTTTTTTTTTTTCCTCATTTAATGGAACCTTTTCATGAATACATTGGGGACCAGGGCCGCTAAAACTGTGGGAATCTTATTTGCCACCACATGGATTTAAATCCTAACTAAAATACCTCTATTTCCCCCCCCTAATTTAATTGGAAAAAAAATTGTCTGAATCTCCTTTTGACACACAGAGACCCCCTCCAACTACCTCCATAATTTGACAGTTATGTGCACCCATCTCAGGTGAAAAGTGTTAATAAGGATTTGGGATCATTTTTTTATTACCAATTTTGGGGGGTTGTGAATGTGTGGGGTGTTTTTTTTTTTTTTTTCCTTTTATGGAGTTACGTGTATGGAATTAATGTTCAGACTTTTACAGATGCAGCAATACCAATTATGTGTGTTATTTTTTTTTATTTATAAAATGGCAAAATCTAGAACAGTGGTAATGATGGGAGTTGTAGTTTCCCAATAGCTGAAGGGCTGCAGTTTGAGGATGACTGATTTAGACCATCAGCACCATATCTAAGGGCATGTTCACATTGGGTATTTGAGAGGCATAGTTCAGAGTGTTTGCACCGGAGTGCACCCCAAAAATACAGTAAAAACCTTGTACAAGTACAGCACTCATTGAGTGCTGTGTAAAATGGTCTTCAATCAGACAATGATTCTACGATCTTTCTCAGTGTGAAATGTACGCTCATAAAAAGAAGTAAGCGGTCACTTTTTACAGAAGTTTAGATGCGAGAGATGGGGGGAAAACGATATA
>JAODAL010016223.1:0-81357 GCA_025379985.1 Phyllomedusa bahiana | reverse complement strand
TCGCTGTTGACGCGGGCTGCTGGCAGAAAAAAAAACTAGGGTGCGAGCGAGGGGGGCCCTTCATCCATTTTGGATACCCAGAAGTCAATTGGGCCGGAACACACCAAAAACATCGGTTGAGACGCAGATAGTCTGCACCATGATCTTAAGCTGGTCTCTGTGTGTTGTATGTGTGCCCTGCATTCATGCGTTGGGAGGTGGTAAATAAAGATTGCCAGGGGTCACCC
This sequence comes from Phyllomedusa bahiana, assembly GCA_025379985.1. Taxonomy (NCBI): domain Eukaryota; kingdom Metazoa; phylum Chordata; class Amphibia; order Anura; family Hylidae; genus Phyllomedusa; species Phyllomedusa bahiana. The sequence goes on along the minus strand of JAODAL010016223.1, from coordinate 81,130 downwards.
ATTAGGCTTTGCCACATTGCCTGCTGCTGCGGGCTGCCGCTAGGGCTACTTGGCACTCTACTGCTGTCACTCGCTGACTTGTTCCACCGTGACATTTGAAGAACGTGAAGCAGATGCAACAGATGTCTCCAGTTGATCAATCAAAAGTCTCCTTTTCCCTGCATTTTACTCTATTTGTGTGGGTGGAAGGAAAGTGCTGAGTTTTGTTTTTGTACCGGGGATCCAGGAGGGCCACCCAGTAACTGTCGTTCATTTTGATGCCTTAATGCGCGGATCATGTTGGAGGAAATGGAGCATCCAAGCACTCATGTAAAGAGAGGGAGCCTTGATTTCCCAACCCTCTGGGTTCGAGGGGCACTAGCAAACTGATCTTCCTCATTTTCCCCTCCCCCGCATAAAATTCGCCCCAAACCCTCTTTTCCAAGGCAGATGTCGGTAACTTAAAGTCTGTGTCCGGGAAATTTACCTCCCTCCTCCTCCGCTTCCTCCGCACAGCTTCAACACAGCCCTGACTTGCCTCAGATGTTTGCACCCTGAAGCTGAGGGCCGCCTTCACTAGCCCTGACCCCGAACCACTGCCTAATGAAGACCGATAAATTGGTGAAACTGTCGGGCCTTGTGCCTTGTGTCGCTGTGGACCTGATGTTTCAGAGTGTCCAACAATCGTTCCAGAACTAAGATCACCACAATGCTCATGCTGACAAGGGCATTGTCCGCAGTGACCATTTTGGTGGCTTCTTCAAAACTGGCAAGGATGGTGCAGAGCTCTTTCAAACCCGCCTCCACCTCGGTGGCTCAACACCCCGAGGTCCGCACCGCTGCTTGCAGGCCAAGTGTCACTCGTACTACGTAATGGCATTGCGCGTGCCACAATCGCTGGAGCATGTGGAGGGGGGAATTCCAGCGTGTTGCCACGTCAACAATGGAAGGTAAGGGGAGGCCGAGCTGACGTTGTAACGCAGCCAGGTGGGACGAAGCAGGGTGCGAACGGCGGAAGTGCGAACTCAGACTTCGAGCCTTCCTCAGCAGGCAGTCCAGGTGGCGCTTTAGAAATTTCTGGACGACAAGGTTCATGACAAGGGAAGGGGTGCTCCACCTACCGATCTTAAAGGGGGGCCAGCAGATTTCGACCGTTATCGCACACTACCCTTTCTGGCACACAAAGGGTTTTTGTCACCCAGCCCCGCCTCGGTCTCGTTGTGGAGAGCCGTCCACAGCTCCTGACCTGTGTGTGGACGGTCTCCAAGACAGATTAATTTCAACACGGCCTGGTTTCCCCTGGGCACGTGATGCCACCTGAGGACCTTGGGGGAAAGAACCCTGCAAACCATCCCTGCGGTTTTGAAGACGGCACCCAGCCTGAGGAGCCACCGTACCACCAGAGACATCCACCCAGCTACCCAGTGAGCTGTCACAGAGATATAGCGCCTTGGCCGTGCTTACTATTTCCCTGTGTCGGTGGTAGATGGCCCTTTTCCGGACACAGATGCAGACAACGCGTTTTTAAATTTTGGGGAAGACCCCGGGTGGCCAGGGCAGGGGGGCCTTTTTCGGGCAAAGAAATGCCTGCTCGGCATCGGGAAAAGGGGGGCAGGAAAAGGGGCCCCATGCGTGGCGGAACCCATCCATTTGTCCCCCCATTTTCCCGGAAAGGGCCAACCTTTTTCCAAGGCCAAAAGCCGGGAAAATGCCGAGGTTTTTGGTTTTGGGGGAAGGGTTTGGGGTTTAAAGTGTTTTCTTCTGCCCCAAAACCGGAAGACAAAAGGGGCGGGGCTCCCTAGACTGGTGTTGTGGGGGTGAGGTCGTCAAACGGTGGAAGGAGAATGGGTAGGATGGGTTTGGGGTGGTTTTTAACTGGGGGCGAGGGTGGGGCCCTGAACGGAGGTTTATCCCTGTCATGCCCTTTTAAAGAAAACATGGGCAGCTGGGGAAACGCTTGGTGGTAGCGGGAGGAGGGAGGGGGGGGACAGAGGGTGTGACAGTGGTTGGAATCCCGGCATCGGTGGGGCCTTTTTTTGGCCAAGGGGTTCCCTCCTTTAAAAAATCGGGCTTTCGCTGCATTTGAAAAAACTTTTTTGATGGTGGTTAAACACCCAAAGATTTTTTCCCTCTATGATGTTTTTTACGGAAAAGGCGCCCATTGACATAAAGGGTGAATCAGGGGCTTGCTAAAAAAAAGGCCCGGTTGAGAGGCCCTGGCCTTTTCGCGGCGATAAGCGAGGAGTGGTGTTTCCCCCTGATCGGGGGTGGGGGAAATTTTCTAAAGCAGTTTGTGGACCGCCCCCCCCCCTTTTTGAGGGGGGGACCCGTACTGAAAACTACCCCCATGTCACCCTCCTCGCCCAGTAAATTGAAGGTTCCCCAAGCAAAATTTTTTTTGAAAAAGACCACGTTGGTTCCGAAATGTCGTCATCTTCATCATAAAAAAACATTTGGACTTTGTCGTCCAAACCATTTTTGCCCCAGGGTTTCCGGGCTAAAAGCAAGGGGGCACTGCAAGGCTTTGCCGACCCCCCGGGATTTTTGTTGATTGCCCCGGCTTCCTTCTCCTCTTTTTGGGGGAAACAGAAACGGGGGCGCCCAAGAGCGACAAAACCCTCCTTTTTGGGCCCTCTTGATCTTTTAAAACATGCCCTTCTGACCCCAACCGCATTTGTCTTTCAAAGGGGTTTCTTCTAAAAATGGATTATCCCAGTGGGGGGGTACAGGTTTTTACTTTTGGGGCTGCCTTCGCTTCATGTTGGGGACAATTCCTGACGATGCTGATGAAGACTTTTGGGGCCGGGGACTGGGGGGCGGGAGGAAAAGACTCCCTGGTTGCGGGTTGCATTAAACCCAAACGAAGAACAGATTGGGCCCCTGTTCTTTAAACCGGGAGATTCCCAACGGGCCCTGCCCCCCACCAAATGAAAAGGCCTGAAGGACCTGAAACCCCGACACCCGCTGGCTTGCGTTTTTTGTCGCCAGCTCTGGAAGGGCCCCTTCCCCTCGTCCCTTCTACCTCCTAAACCCCTCTTTGCTCCCCTTTACCCCCTTGCTTTTCGCTCCTTGTTCAGAAAGAAAAAATTTTTTAAAAAGGTAGGGAAAGAGTTTTTAAAAGGGTCTCTTTTTAAAAAAGACGGAAAACCCAAAATATTCTTAAACCCTCTTTTTTCCCTACAGCCAATTTGGGAAATTAAATTTCTAAAATTTTTTCCAAACTTTTTAACCTGTGAAATGGGGTCTGGGGGAAATAACGGGAAGCCCAAAACCCAACAGTGTTCTTCCTTCAGTCCCAGGGATTTACAACTCCCCCGGGGTAGGGAAAGGAAATTGAAAATTTTCCCAACCCAAAACTATCAAAACAAGTGCGCAAATCTGCCCCAAAAACCTGAGTTTTCCAACGAGTGCAAAAAAAACCTTTTCAAAAATTTTACACGGTGAAAAATTTGGCGTTTTTTTCAGCAATGCCCAAACGAAAAACAGTTGCTAAAAAATTTTTTCTATCGGGAATTTTTCAACCCAAGGGGGGTTTTAATTTAAAAAAAACTAGGGCTGCACCACTTTACAATACAGCTTTTTAAAAAGTTATACAGATAACAAACGGGGGTTTTTTTGCACCAATGAAATACAAAAAAGTAACTACAAAATTTCTGTATTAAAAATTTTAAGTAAAAGGGTGGCTTATGAAAAAAAGCTGGGGCCCAAACCCAAAATAAAAAAAAAAACCCCATTTGAAATGTATTTCCGGGTAATAAAAGGTTTTTTTTGCACCTAGAAATTTCACCCGCGGGAAAATAGAAAAGTTTGTATCCTTTAAAATTTAAAACAAAGTGGGTCTTTTGAACAAAACTTTGGGGGGCGCCAAAAGTGAAAAAAACGTAATTAAATTGTTTTTTTCTTAAAAATAATAGGGGGTTTTTGCACCTAAGAAATAAAAACACCAATTACTAGCAAAAATTTTGTTGGGAATAAGACAAAAGGGGCTTTTAACAAAAAGGGCCGGCCAAAGTGAACAAACCTAATTTTAATTTTTGTTAGGATTAAAAAAACGTGGTTTTTGCCCCTTTAAAACAAACCCGGGTGCTAGAAAAGTTTTTGTTTCCTATTGTAAAATACAAAGTGGGGGCTTTGAACAAAACTGAGCTGCGCAAATTGAAAAATACGTAAATTTAAAATTTTGTACTGATAATTTTTTTGGTGGTTTTTGGAATTTGAAAAACAACACCCAATTTCTAGCAAATTTTTTGTTTGGTAAAAACCGTTCCCAAAAATGGGTCCCTTTTTAACAAAAAAGGCCTCGCCAAAGTGAACAAAAACCCAACTAAATTGTTGGGACGGATAATAAAACGGGGTTTTTTGCCCAATAAATAACCCGCGGTGACTTTGAAAATTTTTTGTATCCTTTGTAAGTACAAAATGGGCTTTGAACAAAACGAGCGGGGCCAACGGGAAAAAAACGTAATTAAATTTTGTACTGATAATAATAGGTGGTTTTTGCACCCATCAAATACAACCCCAATACAAAAATTTTCTGGGATGGTAATAAAAAGTAAAAGGTTTGGGCCCTTTTAAAAAAAAATGGCCCGGCCAAAAGTGAACAAAACCTAATTTAAATTTTGGACGGATAATAAAACGTGGTTTTTTTTTCACCCATTTAAAAACTCTGCGGTGAATAGAAAAGTTCTGTATCCTTTTTTTAAGTTCAAAGTGGGTCTTTGAAAAAAAACTGAGCCCGCGGAAAAGTGAAAAAAAAACCCAATTTAAAACATGTAAAGATAATTTAAAAGGTTTAGTTTTGCACCATCAAATACACCTGCGTTTTTCTAGAAAAGACTGTTCCCCAATATTAAAACAGGCTGCACAAAAAAACAAGGGTAATATTTCACCAAAAATGGCCAAAAAATGTTAATTTAAAAAGCCATTTTTAAAGCAGGGCAAAGCAGTCCCGGAAATTTGAAAATTGGGGCCCTCTCCTTTTTAAAACCTGCCAGCCTGTCTGTCCCTTTTTTTTGCCCCCCCCCCCCCACTTTCCCCCCCCCCAGGTTTTCAGCGCTTTTGATGCTTTTTCAAAAATTTTCACCCAACTAACTTTAAAAAAATGAAATTCCAAAACTACCCATTTCTAATGTTCACAGCTAAAAGCTTTGTTGTCTGTTTTGAACAAAAGAGGGAAATGTGGGCGCTGGCGGGATAGAGAGAGACCCAGCACAGGGCCTGCTCTTTGAGACAAGGAAAACACACTGATGGCCCGCAGAAGGGGCCCTTTTCTATTAAAACGAGGTCATGTGATTTTTCCAGCCAATCACAACCATACACATCCCCAGTCATGACGTCGCACACCCAGCTCACCCTGCTCTATTTCTAAGCTGATTTGCTGGCCGCCAAATGACAGAAGCGCCGAAAATGGCGCGATATTAATAGATTATGCGCAGATTTTCATCTATATTATCGCGTGATCGGAAAATTCCGATCAACCTAAAAACCGTGCCGATTTCAACTTTGTCGATTATAATCGCTCAACACTACTCTCAAGCCTTGCTGACATAGCACCCAATTTTATTTTGAGTTGCCATCCTCTACAGTCTGAATCCAGGGTGTCCCTTCTTTGTGGGGTGCTGCATTTATTACATATATTAGTCCTCTCAAGCTTCGGTGAAATAGCACCCTATTTTTTTTTATGCGTTGCCTGTCACCAGTTTCTTAGGAGGGAGGGTTGACCTTTGTTATGGGGTGAACTGCATCAGAGACAGCTAAGTTCATCTCTCATAAGAAATTACTGATCTATAGAGTGTATTCTATTTGTACTCCTGTTTCTCAGTTAGGGGAAAATATCACATTTATTACATATAGTCCTATATACAAGGTACCAAAACACCATATCTTGTAAAGCAGAGAAACTCCCAAAATGTACCTTATACACAGAAAAATGTAGCCATATCTCTAAAAAAGTACCAAAATATTTTATTTAATCATAAACAACAATTAAACACAAAATGGACAAACATACATAGGAGGATATCTACAAAAAAGAGGGAACAAAGCGGCAACAAATGCCTGCTAACAGAATAGGAGTGGTATTGTTAACAACTCAGTGATATATACGGATATGTGGATATGATATGGCTTAAAAAGTGTTAGTCAATCGTTATAATACCATAGCAGACCCGTGTCCATTCCCACATCAATCCACAGTTAATATCCTTATCTAACTCTACAGCAGCAGGCAAAATGTCAAAAATTACCCCACAAAAAGTAGATCTAGGCAACCAACAATACAAGGCAAACTAAAGAAAGCTTTTGTAGCCCAACAACCAAAAAGTATTTAGCCATCTGATAAGGAGGATACAGGGGTATAGTCGCCGCTAGTGCCCACGTCCTAACGCGTTTTGCCAATAGGCTTCCTCAAAGGACTAAGGTTAGATGTCCAGATGGCTGATTATATATCAACGTGACCAATTACCTCAGGATCTCTTAGACTATAGCAAGCGTGCATTGTCGGCACCCGCGCCGCACAGCGGAGCCGAGTCCCGCCACTCCCCCGGCCGTCCGGCTCTATAGTGAATGACTCGGAATGCGCATTTCCGGTCATGCGCAGAGCCAAAATCAGGACGCCGGAGCGAGTGCCGGAAGTCGGATCCGCGAACGGCGCACAACACCTGCTGAATTTAACCATTCATGCCCAGTTACATATTGGAAAAGAAGAAAGACAATCCTACATAGCTGATTAATGTGTAAAAAAGAATAACCAAAGTAAAAAATCAATCTCGTGTGACTGTGGTGAGATAATTAAATAAAGTGAAGAAGTATGGTGAATACTATACTATACTACAGAATGTGTATTCTAATAATAAAAATTTAACTAATAAAGAAACTAAATACAGTGAAAAAGTATGATGAATACTGTACTATATTACAAAATGTGTATACTAATAATAAAAAATAACCCCCTCATATACATAAATAATAAAATAAATAATATATAATAAACAATAATAACATAGTGAATAATAATTAGAAAATTAAACAGAGTGTATAAGGAAAAAAAAATAAAAATTATTAGTTATTCTATTTTCATTCTTCTTTTAAATTGGTGGTCACTCTTTCAGCAGAGATGTTTCACGGACAGATGTTATTACCAAAAGAAAAAGACGGGCCAGCACTGAAGTCCAATATATAACTGCCACAAATATCAATGCAAAAGACCATCCATAGGTGAGACAGCCTCACTCTCACCTCCAAGATATCCAAAAAATCAGAAGAGGGATGTCAGCATCAGATATTAAATTTATTTGTAGATCCAGAGTACAAAAAAGTGTGCAACGTTTCGGCTTAAAAAATAAAGCCTTTTTCAAGCATAACACATATAATAATGGTGACTCTATATATATACATGTAGGGTAACTCCCCCTTAACAATCAACCAATGACAGATAATCACCGTTCCCATATCAAATAAACCAAGTGGTTTAGACATCAAAGAAATAAACATACATAAATCACTTAATTCCAACCCCACCCTACCATAAAAAGTGCTCATAGAAATTTCCTTATGGAGGGGCGGGACCAAACGGAGATAAAACACGGATCTCGGCGTCTTCCCAATATTGGACTGCCATGTCCGTTCCGAGCGCGCATGTCAACTGATGTCTGGGTTACAAAATCTATTGCGTTGCTCAGTGCCAGTAACCTGAGCGGAATAATACGAAGAAAAGCATACAAGATTCTGGTACACCGCTAAAAATAAACCCGATCAACTAGCACCCACAATCAAGGCTTCTAATGCCTCAATTACCATGACAAATCATCACCATAGTGGAAAAAACGACATAAAAATACGCCAAATCCCACAGAGTGATGGCAAAGCCATCAAAACCACAACGCACTATTGCGAGCAGAAGATGGTGTGCAATATCATGTTTGAAAGGGCATAGATCCATACGGGGGCAGCATTATCTATAGATCGGTCATTCGGGATGCAGTGTTTTTACAAGAATTTTATCCAATAATCCTTTTTAATATCAATCTAAAAAATGTATCCAGAAATATTATTGCGTCTCTCTTTCCCCCAAACGCCGACCTTCCCGTTGATCCCGCTCTCCAAATTTCAACAAGGGTTTAAAATTCCGTAAAACTTTTAATTGGGGAAAAAATTAAAAGTTTTTGGCCCCCCCCTTTACACCCCTTTGTATAATTGGATAGCGGGATAACGGGGAAATGGCGGCTTTTTGGAAGAGAGAGCAATAATATACTGGATACATCTTTTAGAAATGCATATTAAGAGTGATTATTGGATAAAATTCTTGTAACACATGCATCCTTGCCCCGATCTATAGATAAAGCATGCCCCAGTTGGACTTCCCTTACAAACATATATTGCACACCATCTTCGCTCCCTAGTGCGTTGTGGTTTTGATGCAGTCCCAATCACTTGGGGGTTTTGGCTCATTTTTTCGCTTTTTCCCTAGGGTGAAGATTTGTCATGGTAATTGAGGTTAAAAGCCTTGATTTGGTGTAGTTGTTGGTCAATTCTTTTGCCCAAAATTTGTATGCTTTTCTTCTATTATTCCGCTCGGTACTGGCACTGAGCAAGGCAATGATGGGGAACCCAGACACTCATTGACTTTTCGCGCCCGGAAACATGCGCATCCAATATTGAAGACGAGATCCGTGTGTATCTCCCCTTTTTTGGCCCGCTCTCCATAAGGAAAAATTCTACTAGCACTTTTTTTGGGAGGGTGAGTTGAATTAAGTGATTTTGTATGTTTTTTTCTTTTTATGCTAAACTTTGGGTTTATTTGATATGTGGAACGGTGATTATCTGTCATTGGTTGATTGTTAAGGGGGAGTTACCCTACATGTGTATATATAGAGTCACCATTATTATATGTGTTATGCTTGAAAAAGGCTTTATTTTTTAAACCGAAACGTTGCACACTTTTTTGTACTCTGGATCTACAATAAATTAAAATCTGATGCTGACATCCTTCTTCTGATTTTTTGGATATCTTGGAGGTGAGAGTGAGGCTGTCTCACCTATGGATGGTCTTTTGCATTGATATTTGTGGCAGTTATATATTGGACTTCAGTGCTGGCCCGTCTTTTTCTTTTGGATATTACTATGGAGCCTGGGGAACGTGCACGAGGGATTAACCCTGTTGGGGAAGAACTTCAGAATCCTTGTCCTATGACATCAGCCAATGTGGAATCCCGTGTGAGTACCTATCTATATACAGAAGATGATGTACAGAGACTGTTAACTAATACCAAATATGATACATCTTTTTTGAGTTGAACATCTCTTGAGATATTAAAAAGAAAATTTGAGCAAGACAATAAGAGACTTATTACGACGGAATTACACTGTAATACCCTTATAGAATACTATCGTGTTCAACGTATTCCTAGAGGACTGCGTCCGAATTTACGTCCAACTTTTTTTCTTCATGATGATGATTTTTGTAAAAAATTTGTGGGCATTAATAATAAATATGCTTTTGAGATGATTTTACTCAATATTGAATTTTGACAGAAGGAACTGACCTCTTTGAAACTAGGCATTCTGAATTTAGAGACACAAATTAAATCTCTTTTGGCTACTAATGAGTATGACATCTTTAAAGAGAAATTGGGACAGAGATTAACTAGACATCGTACAGAAATTGAAAGAATGAAAAGGGATAAGTGGCATAGAGATTTGGAAGATTATCAAAACGGCAGGATCTATAATTGGCAAGGCCAACATAATTATCATGTTCATAATAAGAAGAAAAGGTTTCAGGGCCTTGGACGACCCAGGTTTGGATATACTACCATGGATTCAGACTCCACTGATAAATCAATGAGATCGGATTTTTTAGATGTACCGAACCAGGAAAGAGGAGGAGAATTAGGAGAGGCGGCAGGAAACATCGGAGGTCGCAGAAAAAGGAACCAGAAATCCAACAAACAACGGGAGGATCGGATCAGACCAGTGACCAGAGGCAATCCCCAGAGATAGAGACTGAGGTGAATCTTGTTGTTAATATTTCATCTGTGACTCTTTCAGAACTGGAAATGAAGGTATTGAATAGGGGTTTATCTTTTAGTCCATCGGGCCCAATTGATTGGTTTCAATTTGAAGTGGACCTTCAGAATTTCTTTAGACGGATTCGTCTAAAGGCTTTCTTTTATGACAAAAAACAAGATATGGAATTACCCAAGGTAGAGTGTAGTGAACGAGACTACATGGTGAGTCTGAAGGACGTTGATTTGAAAGTAAAGAGTGATTTTCAGCCACCCCAAACCAATCATGTTGTTGAGGCATACATTAAATTGACATCAGAGAGAATGGGGGAACTCAAGAGACAGAGTAATCTTAGTGGTTCTAATTTGTCTATCGGAGAGAGGAATGCCCTGCGGGGATTGATGGACAATCCTTTGATTGTTATTAAACCTGCAGATAAGGGGGGAGCGGTCGTGGTTATGGATAGAGTCAAATATGATATAGAGGTTCACCAACAATTACAGGATGAGGAGGTGTATGCTCAATTGGGTCAAGATCCTAAGTTTAAAATTATGAAAGAGATTAATGGTATAGTTGATAGGGCAATTTGTGAGAAACTTATTGATACAAAATTGGGTAATTTTCTTAAAGTTACATCCCCTGTTACACCAGTCCTATATATCCTTCCAAAAATTCATAAGGATTTGACTAACCCACCAGGTAGACCAATAGTGTCGGGACGTGATTCTATCTTTAGCAATATTGCTATTTTTTTGGATAAAGTTTTGAGATCCTTTGCCACGACCGCTCCCTCCTACATTAAAGACACCTCTGATTTTCTGTCTAGATTGCAGGATGTTGTTGTACCACTGGATTGTTTTTTGGTGTCTTTTGATATTGTTTCCTTGTACACGTCCATTGATCATTCATCTGGGCTCTCGGCTGTATCTGGGGCACTTGCCGACGCGGGGTATGACCCGAGATACTCACACTTCATCCTAACCCTTCTGGAGATTGTCCTCAGGAGAAATTATTTTCTTTTTGGGGACAAGTTTTATCTCCAGAAGAGGGGCTCAGCTATGGGGTCCAATGTGGCCCCTACATATGCTAACATCTTTATGGCAGCTGTGGAGGAGGAGTGTATTTATCATTCTGGTTTCTCGGGTCATATCCTGCGTTGGTGGCGCTATATAGATGACATTTTTTTGATTTGGACCTGATCCCTTGAAGAATTAGAATTATTTCATCTGTATTTGAATCAATGTAGGCCAGGTCTGAATTTTACTAAGGTGGTTTCTAAATCCTCTCTACAGTTCTTGGACACCAATGTGTATATAAAAGGGGATAGATTACAGACAGATTTATTTGTGAAAACAACTGATAGAATAATAATAATCTGTTGAGGTATGACAGCTACCACCCTAAACATATGTTGGATTTGCTCCCTTGGAGCCAATTTTTGAGAGTAAAACAGATAGTTTCTGAAGATACTAAACTTGATGATAGGGTTAACGAGATGTGTAACAAGTTTATACAGAGAGGATACCCCAAATCTCTTCTTAAGAAACAGAAAGATCGATTGAAAAGTGTGATGAGAGAGTATACTTTAAGACAGAGGCAGAAAAGGGATAACAACAGAATCCCCTTTGCCACCACTTATAGTAGGTTGGGGTTTAAGATAGCAGAAAATTTGAGAAAAGAGTGGCATATCCTTCAGAAGGTTTTCCAGATTGTCCAGAGTTCTCTCAAATACCGATGATGGCATATAGAAGGAGTAACAACGTGAAGGATAAATTGGTCAAGTCCGATCTCCCCTCTTGCTCTGGTATGAGACAATCCTTTTTTAGCCCCTCCTAAACCTGGGAAATTCCCATGTTTAAATTGCAGTAATTGCAATAACTTGATTAAGGGGGATGTCTTTAATCATCCACGAACAGGTAGACCCATTCATATCAAGAGTAGGTACACTTGCCGTACCACATATGCAGTATATATGATCATCTGTCCCTGTAGTAAAGTATATGTAGGTGAAACTACGATGGAGGTCAGGGAGAGAATCAATAAACATAAGAGTAAGATCCGGTGCAAGAGACTGGATTTGCCAGTCGCACGACACTTTATTGAGCATAATCATTCGATTGCACAATTAAAATTTAAAATTATTGATCATGTTCCCGTGTTGAAAAGAGGTGGTGACCGTGAGAAACTTTTATTGAAAAAAGAATTAAGATGGATATTTGACTTGGAATCTTTACATCCCTCGGGTATGAACTTAGACTTCAATATAAATAGGATTTAGAATGTAATCTGTATATAGATTTTTTATGGTGCTTTATTGTTTTTAACCTGTCTTATTCCCTTTCTATACACTAATATTTTTCACTTTGTCCCCTCCTTATTTGAGTATGAATTGGATGAGCGGGATCAACTGGGATGGTCGGCGTTTGGAATGAGAGACGCAATAATATATCTGGATACATCTTCTAGATATGCATATTAAGAGTGATTTTTGGATAAAATTCTTGTAACACACTGCATCTTGAATGACCGCTCTATAGATAATGCATGCCCCAGTATGGATCTATGCCCTTACAAACATGATATTGCACACCATCTTCTGCTCGCACTATGTGTGTTGTGGTTTTGATGGCAGTGCCATCACTCTGTGGGATTTGGCGTCATTTTTATGTCGTCTTTTTCCACTATGGGTGATGATTTGTCATGGTAATTGAAGCATCAGAAGCCTTGATTGTGGGTGCTAGTTGATCTGGTCATATTAGCGGTGTACTAGAATCTTGTATGCTTTTCTTTGTATTATTCCGCTCGGTATTGGCACTGAGCAAGCGCAATAGATGTGTGAAGCCAGAAACTCAGTTGACATGCGCGTTCGGAACGGACATGCGCAGTCCAATATTGAAGACGCCGAGATCCGTGTGTATCTCCGTTTGGTCCCGCTCTCCATAAGGAAACTCTACTGAGCACTGTTTATGGTAGGGTGAGTTGGAATTAAGTGATTTATGTATGTTTATTTCTTTGATGTCTAAACACTTGGTTTATTTGATATGTGGAACGGTGATTATTTGTCATTGGTTGATTGTTAAGGGGGAGTTACCCTACATGTATATATATAGAGTCACCATTATTATATGTGTTATGCTTGAAAAAGGCTTTATTTTTTAAGCCGAAACGTTGCACACTTTTTTGTACTCTGGATCTACAATAAATTAATATCTGATGCTGACATCCCTCTTCTGATTTTTTGGACAGATGTTATTAGTCCACACAGTCAAAAACTCGGCATGGTTAGTAGTCATAGGTGTTAGTCACATCCATACAATAAGTTCACACCTAAATATAAATTTACAAATTAGTAAAAATTAATAAAGACAAAAACATCATCACAAGACAACAAAAACCCATAAAAGATTAAAAACAGAAAATGAAGAGCTCAGAGGAAGGATGCGAAACCTAGTTTTTCATTAAGACCAGTAGAAGACAAGGTATTAAGGCGGAATATTAATATTCTAATTATTATAATTTATTTTGGATCGACCTTGATACAAAGTCGCTGAACATTTCAGGCGGGTACATAAATAACATTGGTCAAACAATTACAAAGTGAAAATAAGTGACTAACAACTGGTACAGAGGGAGAGAGGTCCCTGCCCACGAGGGCTTACAATCTACAGGGAAGGGGTGAAGAGACAGAAGGTGAGGGGCAGACAGGTTTGTGGGCGGAGGAGTGCAACACGGTTAATGTTGGTTATAGGCAAAACCTGAAGAGGTAGGTTTTCAGATTACGTTTGAAGCCGGTGAGAGAGGGGAGAGTCTGAGGTGTTGGGGCAGTGAGTTCCAAAGTGTGGGGGAAGCACGAGAGAAGTCTTGGAGACGGTTATGTGAGGAGGTGATAAGAGGAGAGCAGAGGAGAAGGTCCTGTGAGGAGCGGAGGTTGGGTGAGGGGAGGTATTTAGAGATTAAGGCAGAGATATATGAAGGGGAGAGGTTATGTAGGAGCCTTTGTAGGTCAAAGTTGTTTAGCTTGAACAGGATTCGCTGGGCAATGGGTAGCCAGTGAAGGACCCGGCAGAGGGGAGAGGCAGGGGAGATAGCGAGGAGAGAGGTGAATCAGACGGGCAGCAGAGTTAAGGATGGTTTGGAGGGGAGCAGGGTGCTAGCTGGGAGGCCACAGAGAAGGATGTTGCAGTAGTCGAGGCGGGAGATGACGAGGGCATGGACAAGCATTTTTTGTGCTTTCAGAGTTAAGAAATGAGCGGATTCGGGAAATATTTTTTAGGTGGAGGTGACAGGCAGAGGTGAGGGTTTGGATGTGCGGTTTGAAGGACAGATTGGAGTCAAAGATTATCCCAAGGCAGCGGACCTGTGGTGCTGGTGAGAGAGTGTAGCCATTAACAGTGATAGAGAGATCGGGTGGAGAGATGGAGTGGGACGGTGGGAAGATAATGAATTCAGTTTTCTCCATGTTTAGTTTTAGGAGACGGGAGGAGAAGAAGGAGGAAATGGAGGACAGACAGTCAGGGATCCGGGGAGAGAAGAGAGACGACATCTGGGCCGGAGATGTAGAGTTGGGTGTCATCAGCATACAGGTGGTATTGAAAGCCGTGTGAAGCTATGAGCTGACCCAGACCAAGAGTGTAGATAGAAAAGAGTAGTGGGCCCAGGACTATCCATCTACATTCTTTTTGCTCTAACATTTGTTTGATGTGCCCACCGCGGATACCGCAGTGTACCCTGTCAATCCCTATTACTTGAAAGGAGGCCGGATTAGAGTCATGAAATTGAACAAAATGTCTCGGGATAGTTTTTAATATGGAGATATCCTGCCAATTTTTTGCAGCCAGGATATCTCTCACATGTTCTCTCGTCCTGATACGTAATTCTCGCGTCGTTAGCCCAACATATGATTTGGAGCATCCACAAGTTGCAAGATATATCACATTTGTTGTACTGCCTGAAATATAGCTCAAAATCTTGAACTCCCGTTGCACTGATATAGATGAGAATGTAGTGGAAAGTGTCTTTTTTATGACACCCCCAAAACAGTCCCCCAATGGAAAAAAACCAAACCCTTTGGGGGAAAGAAAACCCAAAATTTGTTTTAAATTTTTTTTGGAATTGGTGGCTTTTGAAAAACCCCAGGTTTTTTCCAAATTCCGACACCCCCTAGCTGTTTTTTTTTGGGGGGCATCAGATTAGAGCATCTTTAAAGCAGGGTTTGTCCGAAAAATTAAACCAATGTTTTCAGGAAAATTTGCCTCTAGTGGGCCCCCTGGGTATTTATTTTGTGGAAAGGGTTTCAAAACCCTTTTGTGTCAGTAAAATCTCTTTTTCCCATTTTTTTTTTCAAAAAACCATTTTTCTTTGGGGGTTTTTTGGGCTCTAAAAATTACCCTTTATTTAAATTTTTTTCTGCCATAAAACCCTTCTCTCTAAACCAGAGTTTTTTCAGATGGGAAGCTTTTGAACTTCAAATTTAGCATCAGAGTAGCAAATCCGCTTCTTCCTGGGGAAAATTGACCAATCAGAAACCCCTTTTTTTTGAGGAATTTTTTAAAACGAGGAAAGTTTGTTGAAGCGAATTGACCGATGTGCTCTTCCTAAAGGGAACATCAGCCCTGAAGTTTATCCCTTTTAAATCCCCTCAATCAGTTTGTCTAAAAATTAAAAACCTTTTTTGCTATTATAAAAAAAAGGTCAATTTGTTGTTGAAAAAAAGTTTTTTTTAAATTAAACATGAACTTCTGAAGTGGGAAGTTCCATTACCTGGAAGGGAAGAGACATCTTTCAATGTATTTCACCCAAAGCACTGCCCCGGGTTCAGCGGCGGGGCCCCCGTACCAGGGAAAATATAAAACTCTCCCCCAAAAACCCAAGGAAAGTTTATTTTCATAGGGGGGAAAAGGGGCACCCCCCCCGCCCCATGGCTTTTCCCGCGTTTTTGTTGTAAAACACACCCCTAAACAAAAAAAAAATTTTAGTTTTGTCAAAAATTTTTAAAAATTTCAAGCCGTGGACCCAGGTTCAAAATTGTGTTTTTCAGAAATGTTTTTTTGTGCAAAAACTTTTTCTTTGAAATTTGGTACATATTCCTTTTAAATTTTAAATAGAGGGGGGAATATGGTTCCCCTCCTTTTTTTGGTTTTTTTGCCCCGGTCCCCCCCAACCAACCGTTTGTTTAATCAGTGAAGTTTTGCGTGCGGGGGTTGGTCCCCTTTTTTTTATTTTTCTTTTTTGGGTTTATGGAGGTGGGTTTTGGCCCCAATAAAAATTTTTGGAATTTGGCTCTAGTGAGAAATAAAGTAGATTTGGGGACCCCCCGTTTGGGAAAATCCCGTTGTAACCCAGGGGGGAATAAGAAATATTTTAAATCAAAACTTTTGGGGAAACTAAAAATCTCAAAGTTTTTTTTAAATTTTATTATAGTTTGCATAAAGGGTTCTTTTAGGGATTTCCTTTGTATTGTTAGCCCGGGGAGGTTATTTTTGTACTTTTGTGTAGGCGTTTCCCTTTTCCCTTGTTACGGGACTTGGCTTCCCCCAACTTCTCTTGTTTTTTTTCGGGTTTTTTGGTTTGTTTGGGTCTTTGTTTCATTGGATCGGGGGCCCGTCATCAGTCTCTAAAGTTTTGGGGGCGCCCAATCATAGAAGGAGTGGGGTTCCCCAAAAAGGCAGGGAAAAGGAAAAGGGGTTGGGCCCAAGTGTCAGGGCCCACTCGTCTTTGTCTCTTGGTGTTTTCCCTCACAAAAGACTCAAATTAATCAAATTTATACTTAACCTCTACAAGAGGGGCAAAAAAAAAAGGGAGTTTTTTTAAGGTTTGTCGGGGGACAAAAATCATGGGGCCCTCCCACAAAAGGTGGCTAAAAAATACAATAAAAAAAACAAAGAATCTGGGTGAGAAGGAGAGATTTTGGGTTTGAAATGGGAAAGAAAATGGAAGAAAAAAAAAAAAATAATTGCGCAATCGAAATTAAATTTTGGGGGAACCCCGTGCAAATTTCCCCCTCTTGGGGTCTCCGTGTTTTTTTGGGAAAGGTGAGAGATCCCCAAAAAAAACTACAGGGGGGGGAATTGTTAATAAATTTAGTGTTGGTCATTGGCCCAAAATTCCATTGATTTGATTCAAGATTATGTGGAATCTTTCCTTTATTTTTCAACCCAATTCGATGTCGTTTTGATTGGAAGGGGAAAAGGGGGGGTGGCTTTTTGTTCTTGTAGTGTGGTGGTATTTCGGGCCGAGGGTTTGGGGTTGGAAATTTTGGGCCCGGGTCCGGTGGCTCATCCCAAATGGGGGGGAACATGACCCAGCAGAGGAAAAATTGTTCTTGGCCCTGGCGGGAAAAAAAACCGTGGGAGACAGAGGGGGTTTTTTGGGGGAACGGGTTTTGGAACCCCAGGACCGGTGTGGCCCTTTTTTCCCGCCAAGTGATCCCCCCCTTTTTAATTTCAGGGCTTTTGCTGAAAGTAAATGTTTTGGTTCGGGGGGTTAACCTTGTAGACCCCCCCCTTTAAGATTGGTTGGGGCCCAAATACGAATAGAGTTCACTGGGCGAATTCGGGGTTTTTGACCCAAAAAAGCCCAGGTTCCCGGGGCCCGGGAAACCTTTTTCTACGGGGATAAGTTATTGCGGTGTTTCCGTTTCCCCCAATGTTTCGGGGGGCCCGGACTTATCCCAGGGCCCTTGTACAAACTGCCCTCGCCCTTTCTGGGGATTTGCCCCCCCGTCCCAAAACTACAAAATTCTTTTTCCCTTTCTGGTTCCCCCTGATGAGTCCCTCCCCAAGAAATTTTTCCCTGTTTAAAAAGGCCCAAAATTTGGGGATCCCCCTTTGTAATTATCAACATCATTCTCATTATTATCATCAAAAGGTGACTTACTGGTCCCCCCCAGTAACATCCTGAAATGTGGTGGGGAAACCCATTTTGGGAACTGCAAGGGTTTAAATACCGCGGGATTTTTTCCCAAACTGCCCAAACCTTTCCCTTTTCCCCTCTCCCCGGCCACCCGGATTGGGGGTGGGAAAGCAGAAAAAAATCATAACTTTGGCATTTTTGATTTTTGAAATTCCCTTTCGGCCAAAACCACATTGTTCATCAAAGAGCTCTTCAAAAACATGGATTATCCAAAGATTCGGTCCCATGGTTTGAAATTGGGATGCCTTTTTGCTTAAAAGGTTTGGATGGATGTGATTGATGATGGTGACGAAAATTTTTGCCCGTGTTGGGAGGACGGGGAAAGGGTAAAACCATGGATGAAAGGGGTTGCTTTAAAACCATGAAAAAAAAGATTGGCAACGCTTTCATTACTGAGATTTATAGGTAACAAAACCCCAGCGGTGCCCGGGCCCGCGGCCCAAAAAAACCTGCCCGATGTGTTTTTGCTTGTGTGTTTTTCCCCAAAGCAAGGGATGTAGGCCCTTTCTTTTCTTTTGTTTCCCGCCCTTTAACCCCCTCTTTGCTCATTTTTCCAACCCTTTTTATTTTTTCCCTTCCTTGTTCAGAAAGAAAAATAAAAAAAGGTTTTCTAAAAAGGGATTTTTTTTTTTTTTTTTTTTTGGAAAAAGTGTACTGCAAAGACAGAAAATCCAAAAGGGGGTTTAAAAACCCTTTTAATTTTCCCAAAGGTCAACTTTGGGTTTTAAAAATTAAATTTTTGGTTTTCTTTCGAATATCTGTGAAAATTGTGGTTTTGTGGAAAAAAAACCCCATTAAACCTACTAAAACATTTGGGGCTTCCTTTAACCCCTCTGAGATTTCCCAACCGCGTGTGGGGAAAAAGCAATTCGATTTCCTACAGTTTTTCAAAGAAACTCCCGGTCTTTTATGAAAAAACCTGAAAACCCAGTTGAAGAAAAAATACTTTTAAAAAAATTTTTTTATACGAAAATTTGGAAAAAATGGGGGTCTTTTTCCAATTTTTTTCAAAAATTATCTAAAAAAACTGGGGTTTTTTTTGGACAACTGAAAATAAACGGTTTAAAAAATTATTTTTTTTTCAACAAAATATGGAATAAATGGGGTATTTTCCCAAAACTCCCAAAAAATTCGGGAGTTAAAAATTTTATGACCAATTTTTAAAAGGGTTATACAACTCCCCCGGGTCATTTCAAAAAAAAGGGAATTTCCCAAGGGGTTTGAAAAAAGAAATTTTTCTACGGAAAAATGGAATAAAATGTGGTTTTTTCCACAAAAATGTGTAAAAAAACGGGGGTTAAAATGTTAATTTTCTAAAAATTTTTTAAACAACTGCGGTTTCCTTTTAAGAATGAAAACAATGTTTAACTTAATTAATTTTTCACGGTATAACCCGGGACCCCCGGTAAAAGCCAAAAGGGCCCCCCTATTTTTTCCCCAAAAAAAAAGGGGAAAGAAGATTTTTGGGTTGGGTTTTTAAAGCCCTGGGGGGGGGTTTTAAAATAAAACCCCCCGGCTATTTTTGGGGGTTTTTTTTAAAAAATTTTAATAAATAATCCCAATTAAAATTTAAATGGCCCCAGTTTAATGTCCAAAAAAGGGAAAGGGTTATAGGCGTTAAATTTGTCCCCCTTTGGGGGTTTTAGGCGGTTAATGCCCCAAAATTTAACCCAGATATAGGCATTTTTTAATGTCCCCTTTAGGCGGGTTTATAGGCAGTTTAAGTCCCCCCCTTGGGTTTGGTATAGGAAAGCTATATGCCCCCCCTTAGTAAGGCGGTTTTAGGTAGGATGGGCCCTGTATAATTGGAGTATAGGCTTTCCCCCAGATGGGGGTTCTTTATTAGGAAGGGTTAAAAACTAGGCAGGTATATGGTTTGGGGCCATTATAGGAGGTTTGGGTTAAGGACAGGCCGGGTTAAAGGTTTAGGCTTTATGGGCCCAAAGGTTTTACTAGGAAAGGTATTGGGGTTAGTCTAGGCGGGGTTTAGGTAGGTAAAAGGTTTGGACAAAGGTGGGTTTAAAGGAGTATAGGCGGTATGGTTGGCTTATAGGCAAAGTCTAGGACGGGTTATGGGTTAGTACTAGGAAGGTTTTAGGTGGGTAATACCGGGGGTTTTTAGGTAGGTTCATAGGCATATGGCAAGGCAAAGGGGGGTGGGTATAGGGGGGTTTTTAAATTATTGGGGGGTAAGGTTGGCTAAAAAGGCCATTTCAGGCGGTATAGGAAAATTACTAGGCAGGGTTTTTATAGGTAGGTTTTATAGGCATTTACTGGAAAAGAAAATTGGGCCGAAATAGGAAAGGTTTTTGGGGCGGTGAAAAAGGGCAACTTTTTTTTAAACAAAAAAAAAAATTCAGCTTCCCCAAATGGTCCCCCAAACCCCCGGGTTTTCGGGCCCTTCCCCTCCCCGGCCCGGGGGGCCCCCCTTAAAATTTTTTGGGGGGCCTTGGTTTGGGGGGGGGCCCGGGGGGGTTTTTGGGGGGGGGCCCCCGGGGGGGGGGGGTTTTTCCCGTCATCGGGGCCCCCGGCACGAGCGGGGATGTTTTGGGGGCTCGCTCCCATGTCCCCCGGGGGGCCCCGGCCCAACCCGGTGGCCCGCCCCGGAGATTTTTTGCCGGCCCCCCCCCCGGAGCCCCACTTGGGGAGCAGGGGGAGCGCTCGCTCGGTGCCCCGGTGGTTTTATCTCCCCCTCCAGGGTGTGCGTCCGGGGGGGAAAAGTCGCAATGAAAGGGGGAAGGATGAGGGACAGGGCCGGAAGGGCCAGCGGCGCCCCCGGAAACAACTTTTTTCACCCGGTTGCTGGGGTTCATTTTATATGCCCCCTCCGGGGGAGGAGTCATAAAAAAACCTTTTGAAGGGCCCCCTGTACCCTGCACCTCGGGCCCCCCTCAAAAGGCCTTTTTGAGGTGCCGCCCAGTGGAACCTCGGTATAAGCCAAAACAAGGGAAAGGGGGTTTTTTTTTCAAAATTTTTTGTGGGGAAAAAAACTGGTTAAAATCAAAAGTTTACTGGGGGTTTTTAAAATTTTTTTTTAAAAGAAAAATGGAAAAAATAAATGTTTGGTATTTTACCAAAATTTCAAAACCCAGTTAGTAAAATAAAATTTTACCCCTCTTTTAAAACATTTGATTTCTTATGAGGGGATGAATTTGGGGTTTTTCTTTTTAAATGCGGGAAGTTCCCCCCCCAAACAAAAAAGGGGTTAGGGAAAAGGGAAAACCCCCGGGAACTCAGACTGTGCGGGAAACCCTTGGGAAAAAGAAGAAAAAAAAAAATTGCGGGGTGTTTAGGGAAACCCTTTTGGGCTTTTAAAGGGGAAAAAATTTTGATTTAAAAATGCGTTTTTGGAAACCCCAAAAAGTTTAAGGGGGCACCCTGAATCAGATTGTGATGGAAATTGCTGGTACGCGGGAATAAAAATTTTGTGATATTCAAGTGGCTTTGAAAGGAAAAAAATAGGGTTTTTTATACTTTGCAGATGTGACACCCCCACAAGATATTTGACCCCCTGAACTCCGGGAATTTTGGGGGGCCCGCTGGCTTTTTGCAGAAAAAAAATTTTTTGGGTTGAAAATTTCACGTGATTTTGAAAGGGGGAAATTTTTTTTCCTGTTGCAGGATTTGCCCCCCCCTCAACCGGGACGCCCCCTCCCCTCCTCCAGCGAGCTTTGGGAAACCCGTTTCCAAATTTAAACCAAATACAAACCAAAATTTCCCCTAAGATTTGGGTCCCCTTAAGCTAATTTTCTCGATCAAAGATTTTTTTGCGTTGTAAAATCGTTGGGAAAAAAAAATTTTCTATACCTTTTAACCCCCTTAAAGGACCCAGCCTGTTTTGCCCTTCTTGAAACCCGGCCCTATTTTTGAAATTTTGCTTGGGCCCAATTTTTGTGAGAAAAACTTTTTTGACTTTTTTAAACCAAATTCTGGGGAATTCAGGATTGTTTTCTGTGACACATTGTCCCTTTAATTTAGTAAAAAATTTTTTTATCCTTACAATCCTTGTTTTTTTGGGGAAAAAAAATAAAAATTTTAATGAAAAAATTTTGAAAAAATTTGCGTTTTTTGAAAGTTCCCAAAATTTCTGGGTGCAAGACAGTTAAATTTTTTAAACCCAAAAATTTTATTAATTTGAAATCTACCTTATGTCCACTTGGGTTTTGGAAACATTTTTTAAAATTTGTCTTTTTTTTTTTTTTTTTTACGAAAAAAGGGGGGCTTAGAAATTTGGAAAGGGGAAAAATTTTTCAAAAATTTAAAGGAAAAATTTGTAAATTTTTTACTTTTTTTAGGCCACTCCATTTTCCCTGATGTGGGTTTTTTTGTTTTGGGGGTTTTCCCCCATTTTTGATGTTAGTCCCACCTTTAAGTGTTGCCCCCAAATAAAAAGGAATTTGAGAAAAGAAAAACTGGGAACCCCCTTTTTAACGTATTTAAAAACCCTTTGGTGGGGGAAAATTTTGGATAACCCTTCAGTTTATTTTACGAAAATTAAAAAAAAGTTTGGGAGGGTAAAATTTTAAAAAAATTTCCCCTTTTTTTTGAGATTTTCCCAATATTTATCCATTATTCACGGGGTAGGTAAATGTGACTAGGTAAATGAAATTCTTTAATTCAATTCCCCGGGGTTCTGCCGTTTTTTTGGAAAATCCCATATGGGGCCCCTCCCTTAAGTGTTTTTTTTGGCTCCCCAAATAACCCCCAAGAATTGGGAGGGGGACCTTTACTTTTCTTGGGGTCTCATTTTAAATTCGTTTTTTTTAGGCGCCCATTTCAGGTTTGGGGACAATGGGGGTCCCTAAAACTTTAATCCCAAAACCCCAAAAAATTTAGACACCCGTATTGGAAAAACACCCCTTTAAGGGAAAAATATGGGGGTTCATTAGTATTTGGGGACCCCCCCAGGTGATTTAAACCAAATTTTTTTTAGAAAAGGGGTGTGGGGAAAAATTAAAAAAAAAATTTTTTTTCTTTAATCAAAAATTTTTATTTTTAAAATGTTTAAATATATAAAAGGAATCCTGGAAAAAAAAAAAACCTAAAACTTTGTTAAAGAAAATTTCTTCCAAGTTCGGGCCCCCAATTTAACCCTTAAATTGGGGTTTTTAAACTGTTTTGTTTTTGGGCGCCCCCAGGGCCAGGGGTATAAAGGGAGGGGGGCCCCAAAAAATTTGGGGTTTTGGAACGCAGATTTTTTGGTTTGGGGGCCTTTTGTGGGCATTTAAAAAACCCCCCCAAATTTTGCAAAACAGGCCCCGGGGAAAACTTTGAAAGTTCGCCCCACTTTTAATTACAAAAAACCCGGGGTTTCTTTTGGGGGTGTAATTTTTAATGCATTTTTTTGGTTTTGAAAAGGGGGTTAAAATATTTTTTTTTTTAGTTTTGGGCAAGGGAAATGGGGGGAAAAAAAAAAAGAAAGTTGGTTTTGGGTTTTTTGATTTTCCCCAATTTTACAGCATTCCCCGGACATTTGAAAAATGATTTTTGATAACTTTACTTTGGGGGTTCCCCGGGACAATTACCAATGATTTTTTTTGGGGATTTTTTTTTTAAGTTTTTTTCTGTTTTTTTTTTAATTAAATTTTTTTTTTTTTTTAACAACCCAGTGGGAAAAATTAGCCTCAAAAAAAAAATTTGCTTTTTTTTGGGTTGCCCAAAATTTTTGACAGCCTTAATTTTTTTTTTTGTGTGTCCCCAGAGAACTGTTGTATGGGCCTTGGGTTTTTTTGCGGGGGGGGATGAGTTGGGGAATTTTTTTTTATTTGGTTTTACCTTATGGGGGTTGCATAATGTTTTCTTTTTCAATTTTTTTATTAAGGTTTTTGTGAGATGTTTTGAAAAAAAATACAGCTCAATTTTTGGTAGTTTTTTTTTATTTTTAAGTTTTTTTTTTTCCCGGCGGTAAATTTGTGGGGTTTATATAAACTTGGGTAGCTTTATTAAGAAAGGCCCAAATGTTTCTCACCCAAAACCCAATTTGTATTTTTTTTTTGTTTTTATTTGTTTTTTTAAAATAAAAAACTTTTTTAACCGGGAAAATTTAGGGGTTTTTGCATCGCCTTTAGTCTGAGAGCCAAACTTTTAAAATTTTTTTTCTTTTGCTTGGGTGTGAAAAGGGGATTTTTTTTTTGTGAGATGTTTGTTGACGTTTTTTTAGTATCTTTTTTGGGGGGGGGGACAAGGTTTTTGTTCGCTTTTTTTAAATTTTCCCTTTTTTTTGGGGAAGGCCCCAATGGTGAAAAGAAAAAACTCAATAAAAATTAGTAGTGTTTTTATTTTTATTTTTAACGGGGGTCCCCTTTTGGCATTTTCCCCGTGATAATTTTAGTTTTTAAATTTTGGGGTCGAAAACAAATTTGGGGGCGTTTCCCCTATTTATTTAGTTTTTTTAGGGTTTGAAGCACTTTTTTAAAAAAAAAAAAGAAAAAAGTTTTTTTTAGTGTTTTTTAAAAACAATATTTATGAAATCGGCTTTCTTCTGGGGGAGCTTTTACTTTTTTATTTTTTGGGGTTAAAAAAAGATTTTGGTTTAAAAGGGAAATTTTTTTTTGGGGGTTGAACTGATTTTTTTAATTTTTTTAAAAATTTTTGGCATTTCTGGGATTTTTTAATGGGCTTTTTATTAAAAAATTTTTAAGGGCTGGGGGTTTATGAAAAAAAAAATTTTAATTTTGTGTTTGTTTTTTTGGGTTTTTTTTTACGCCTTTCCCAACCTTTAGGGAATTAATTTAAATGAAAGATTTATGGGGGAGGTCCTTTTTATCCCACGCGGCGGGAAAAAATATGGGTTTTTATTTATTTTTGATCTTTTTTTGGGGTCAAGCGTTTGGCGTTTGGAAAAAGGGGGAAAAAAAAAGGGGCCCCGGGGGGTAGGTTATTTTTATTTTATTTTTTCGTTGTTTTTGTTTTTTACTTGTTTTTCACGTTTTTTTTTTTTACTTTTTTTCAATTTTGCACATTTTTTTTTTTAAACTTTTCCCCATGGGGGGGTTTTTAAATGGAGATTTTGGTTTCCTTATCATTAATGGGGAATCAGGGGCTTTGGCTTGTTGCTTATGACGGGTTTCCCCTATGAAAAAATGTTAGTCAGGGAGGGGGGGCCATGCCCAAAAGGGCCCGGGCCCCGGGGCCCCATCGTAAAGTCACAGAAAAACCCGGGGAAAATTTCTTTTTTGGCTTCCGGTGTTGTCAGAGGGCAGGGGCGGCAGGGGATCGTGCGACCCCTTTCGCGTGCTGCCCCCGACGGGGGCGCAGGGGGAAAATGGCGATTTCCTCCCTCCGTACCCCTTTAATTGGTTTTTTTGGGCCCCCACCCATCGCAAAAATTTTTAAAGGGGTTTTAAACCCCCCCGCCCCCCCGCCCCCCCCCGCCCCCCCCCCGCCCCCCCCCCCGGAGCGACCCCGGGGTCGGGGGACGCTGGGGAGGTCAGCTGTAATATACAGCGGGAACCCCCCGCGCAAACCGCGGGGAAACCCTTGCTTTGGATTTCGGCGACCCCTTGGGACGTACCCCATACGTCCGGTGCTTTGAACCCCCAAAAACGCCCTGGAGTATGGTTTGTCTAAGGTGTTAAGGGGTTAAAAAAATGATCAGAGAGCCCGGGGTGACCCGTTTGTTTCCTGTAAAAAGTAATGGCCCCGAGGGAAGTGGGGGTGACTTTAGATAAAAAACGGTCTTTGTGTTTTCAGGAGCCAATGACAAGGCAGATTGGAACTCCCGGATCGCGATTATTGAAAATTTTTTAATACAAATAATCTCTTCATGGGAACCAAGATTTTATTTGCCCAATCCCCCAGATTTCAACTTTTTTTCGATTTTTTCGCTAAACAAAATTAATGTTTTCTCAAGGAGCGGGGCCCAACAGTCGCCAAAAAAACCCAAATTGGTAAAAAATTTACCCTAAGGGTTTTAAAAATCCGGGCATTGCCCCGAAAGGCCCCCCTGCTCAAGAAAGGAAAAATGGGGCAGCCCCGCCTGAATTTCCAACAAAATGAAAACCTTGATGATTTCGGATTTGTTTTGGGGAGAAGGTTTCTGTGGTCAGGATGTGAAAAAAATTTTTGGTTTTTGGGCTTTAATCAAATTTCCATTTTTGGGGGGTGTTTTTTTAAAAAGGGGCCCAAAAGAAACATTGGGGCCTTTTGGGGGCTGTGGAGTCGGGGGCCTTATACAAATGGGCTAAACTCCCAAAATATTTTAATTACATTGGTCCCGTTTTTTTTCCAATGCGGGGTACGAGGGGAAAAGGATTTGGGGTCTGGCCGGTGTTATTTTGCTTCCCATAATTCAGCCTCATCAAAAGGGGGAGTTTTAATTGATGACAGGGAGGGGGCAAAGCTTTCCCGCAAAAGAGAGGGGCCCCCTCCCCCATTGGGGGCTTACAGTTAAGGGGGGAGAAAAGAGACAGGGATTGAGGGGCAGACATATTTGTAGGGTGTAGGGGCAGCGGATTATTGTTGGCTCCTGAAGAGATGGGTTTTCAGGTTACTTTTGAGGCTGGTGAGAGTGGGGGGGGGGGTTTCTGACGTTTTTAAGGCGGGGAGTTAGAGTTTTTGGGGGGAAGCATGGGGAAAAAGTTTTGGGACCCGGTTATGCGAAGGGGGCTGCTGAGAGGAGGGGAAAGAAAAGGGAACGTTTTTGTGGGGCCCGGAGATTGGTGAGGGAAATGGTTTCTGGAGATTTAAGGAAAGGAAAATGTATGGAGCGAAGGGGGGGGGTTATGGGAGCTTTGTGGGGACAAGGTTACTAATTAAAATGGATTTGTGGGCAATGGGGAAGCCAGTAAAGGTTTTGGGCAGAGGGGAGGGGGAGGGAGTTGCGAGGAAAAAGGGGTGAATCAGACAAAGGGCAGATTTTAAAGGGATGGATTGGGGGGGGAGCTGGGGTGCAAAGGTGGAGGAAAGAGAAGGGATGTTCCCAATATTTCCTGGGGGGGATAGGGGGGAGGGCCCCTTTTACAAGCATTTTTTTGCATTCTGGGTTTAAAGGGAATGAGTACATTCGGGGAAAATTTTTTAGGTGGAGGCGGAGGAAGAGGTGAGGGTTTGGTTTTCGGTTTAAAAGGGACAGATTGGAGCAAAAAGGTTATCCCAAGGCAGGGGGATCTTGTGGACCCGGTGAGAGAGTTTTTAGCCATTGACTTGATAGAGAGATCAGGTTTTAAGAATAGATTGGGATGGGGGGAAAGTTAAATGAATTTAGTTTTCCCCAATGTTTCTTTTAGGAGACGGGAGGAGAAGAAGGAGGATATGGACGAAAGACAGTCTGGGATCCGGGAGAGTAGAGAGCTAACATCTGGGTCGGAGATGTAGAGTTGGGTATCGTCAGCATGCAGGTGGTATTGAAAGTCATGTGATGCTAGACCATTCCGCTCCCATAACAAACAGAGTGACCAGATTTTTCACTTGCTTTCAAAGAAGTAGAAGTTCAACCATTCATCAGACCTGACTGTGCCTGAGGCGATTCCTTTAAGCCCTGAGATTGTTAGAGATGTTGCCCATGTGGTCACCGCTTTGTCCCCAACCCAAATTAGTGTAGAGAAGCCGTTCTCTAGCCTGGAAATAATGAGCTCAGATGTGATGTCGTCTATGAAGGATCTGATGGAGGCAATACTATTCCTCAGAACAAATTCACAGACCCCACAAATGTTATTCATGACGGTTTTGTTTTTTCCCACTTACTGCAGTGTTTTTCATATTTACAATTTTTTTTACATTTTTTTGGGTTCAAAGGTTGTATCCAATAAATTTATTTTAAACCGACAAGCAAAAGAGTAACAATGTTCTGAACTCGTGACTTTCAGGCTCCATATCTTGAAGTAGAAATTGACAGCACTGCAACTTGTCTGATGCAACACAATTTGTGAAATTTATTTAACACATATTCATATTTCCACAGGCTCCAGACAGAACATGTATAAAGGAATAGTGACTTATAAATCTATTTTTTGACGTTTCGGTCAATTGACCTTTCTCAAAAAAGTCACTAGAAAGAAAACAGAGACAACAACAGTATAAGTATATCCATAGTAAACAAGCAAAGTAATACAAATATTCCAGTTCTCATATGTACAATATTTACAATATATACATATAGACAAGAAATGCTCCCTAATTTCAGGCTCCATATGTCACCATCCACTACAGCTGGGACCGTGAGACTCCCATCATTTTATAGACAATCATCTTGGCTCTCATACATGAATTTGACCTACAGCTATTTAGCATCTGCTTAGTTCTGCAGATTCTTTTCCTGTAACTGCATTGTTACTGTTTTGCTCCTGGTGGTGGGACAATCTTTTTCTTCTTGTTACTACAGATTACAACCTGTTCATATTCCCAAATAGCTCAGTGTGTTATTAGGCTGATTCCCAAGTAAAAGGTCACTGGTTCGAGCAGCCATGAAGAAGATTTCCCAAGAAAAGAGAAGCGGCATCATCCAGCTCATCGATAGCATCTCTGGGCCATGAATATCACCAAACTGCATCATGTGAGGCCCTGAAAGCTGGAAGAATATGAAATGAAGTCCTTCCATTCCAAAGCCAAGTGGTGACGTCCAGGCAAAATATCAGAGTCAACAAGTCGCTCCTCACAAGACAGAGTGGAGGCGGCTCGTAGGCTTCGCAAGAGTGTGATCACAGAAGACCATTCAAGCACTGAGCAGTACGCATTACATAGGTCTGGAATGATGGTCCGAAAAAAGGGGAAGAAGCTGCAACTTCAATTTCCTCATAAGAAGCGTTGGCAAAGAGTTTACAAAAAAGGACGAAAAATGGAAGATTGGAAACGGGGGATTTGGAGCGATGAGATGAAAGTCAATAGGCCGGGCTCTGATGGGGCAAATTGGAAGAATCAAGGGGAAAAGGGCGAAAGGAGCAAGAGACTGAAAGAACTATCAGGTTTGGTGGAGGAAGCCTGAGGATATGGGGATGTTTCCAGGACAATGACCTGAAGCAGATATCAAGGTTGTAGAAGGAATGGTTCAATGACAATGAAGTAGAGTTGCTGTATTGGTCTCCACAGTCCCCAGACCTCAACCCAATCCAACACTTAAGGGTAGAGGTGAAGAAAAAGCTGTATTCGTACCCAGACTGCACCAACATTGGGAAGGTGTAGAAGAGACCTGGGATCAGATTTTGGTCAAGACATGCTTGAATCTGATCCAGAGCCCAGAAGGATTCAGACAGTGCTGAAATCCAAAAGTGGATTTACCAATACTAACAAAATAATAAAAATTAACTTTTTGATTTTTAGGAGCAAAACAATAACAGTGCAGTTACATGACAAAAATCTGCAGAACTAAGCAGATGCTAAATACTTGCAAGTTACATTTATGTATAAGATCGGTAAGATGATTGTCTATAAAATGATGGGAGCCTCACGTTCATAGCTGTGGTGGACGGTTAGATATGGAGCTTGAAAGTCAAAAGTTCAAAACATTTGTTACCCTTTTGCTTGTTAGTGCCTGTTCTAAATAAATTTCTTGATTATTGTATCATAAGGTGATAAAAAGCCTGATGTTACCATTTTATTACAGTAAAATTATCACTTAAACATGCGCTGTGTATGAGGGAGTCGGAGTTAGGGAAATTGAGGAGTTGGAGTTGGAGCTTTGGCTTACTGACTCCACAACCCTGCATTTGAGAGCCACCATAATGCTGATGTGGCTTCAGTGAAAATTAATATTATTTTACAAAATAAAAACTCTTTTTTCTTTAAAGCACTTGAACATAAAAATACTATATAAACTGTATCACCATAATTGTATGAACTCCAAAAATAAAACTAACTTGTCAAGGATACTGCACGGAGAGCGTTGTTAAAAATAAAGATAAACAGGGTCATGGCCAGCTATGTAGGAAGGAGGAAGTGTGGTACAGGAGCTCCTCCGGGGAATAGTTAAAATCACCCTATCCAGCCAGCATAATGGGGCAGAAGCGAAACAAGAAGGCACTCCCGCCGCCTGGAACACCCGCCGAGCAACTGGGGCTGCCTATTTCCAATTTCTTTGCACCCCTGCAGCAGTTGGAGGAGAGCGGCCCTGCTCCCCGCGCGCGTGCGCAGCCGGCGCCATCTTGCAAAGCAGTTGCGGGACCGAGTGTATCCACTGTGGATCCAGATGTGGCGGAGCTGACATCCCTGCGCCTGCCTACCTTAGCAGCGGACAGACTGACCACCTGGATGGAACCCGCCATCCCGGCACCAAAGAGCAGCTTGGAAAACACCACAGCGGCTGCCGCGACCACTTGTGGACCACGGAACGGGACACCCCTGGGACAGCCGAACAACACGGACGCATACCAAGCACGAAGCGGCATCGCAGCCGCGGCGCCACCAGGTCAGTGCGAGCGGGGAGGCCGCATTCTCTCCTCTGCTTCTCCGTCGCCGCTGTCATCTGCAACGTGGCCGGAGCGGGGAGCGGACTGCCACGCACCAATGGGGGACATTAATGTGACCACGCTGCCCTCCAGGGATGGCCCCTTGGAGCAATGGAAGGGACCCACAGTGTCCCCCTCACTAAATGCATCTGTGAACTGGGCAGCTGAAGGCCCGGGTGGTCCGGCGCATACCACGACTGTTGCACCTCCGAAGGCGCGGGTGACCGGTGAACAGGGATCTCAGCTTGGGTCGAGCACTGAGAGGTGCCATTCCATGATGCCCATGCCCTCCTCGGACTCCTCATTTCATGGTACTGGGGGGTTAAGCCACTTGGGTGATATGCAGACAACATGGAGTGTCCAGCGGAACATAATACATGGGCCTCCACTGCAATTGGGAGGCAAGGGGACAGGGGACAGCAGACATCGACCCCCTCCCAGCGATAGGCCTCATACCCCATGAGGCAACCCTGCAGACGACCCTATAGACTCCACAGCACCGCTTTCTGGCTCTCCCATGCAAGGGGGCCCTTCTTTCATTTCTACTGACCAAACAGGACTTGCAAACCATGGCTCGAGACCTGCAGTGATCCTGGAGGCAGGATCTCCGCCCAGTTCAGTCAGATGTGGCGAACCTCCAAGTTAGAGTTCACCAGCTGGAAAAGAACCAGGAGTTGACAACTAATCTCATTACCTCCCTGCAGTCCTCCCTAAAAGAGCAGTCCTCCCAACATCTGTTGTTAACCAACCACATGGACGACCTGGAGAACCGCGGTCGACGCAATAATGTGCGGCTGCGAGGCCTCCCAGAGTCAGTCAGACCGGGTGACCTTACCACCACTCTAACTAAGCTGTTCAACAGGATTCTGGGCCGCCCCGGAGGAAATCTTCATCGAGTTCGATAGCGCCCACAGAGCGCTCCGCCCACAAAGTATGGACCCGGCCCGTCCGCGAGACGTAATCTGCAGAATCTCCAAAAAATTGGGAATCTCGCAAGAGAACTAAGAGTGACTTTTGATCACTATATTTACTATTTTGCCATAGGCAAACTTAAACTCTATCAGTTCTCTATCTATTAAACACTAAAACGTAACTTTTATTATTATATCTAACTCTTAACCTCTATACACACTATTTAAAAACCTGATCTCTATCCTCATCATTTAACCCTTGCATTCTGAAAGAGGGGAATAACTCCCTTTCTCTATCATCAAGTCTGGTGGAACCCCACTATTAAACAGGAGAGCCTTATATCTATAGCAAAGTACTAGCTTCAGTAAGGGATCCCAAGCCAACTACTTGGCAGTCGTTCCCTAATCTCATAGACACAGAACAAATAAGGCCCCTTGTGACACCGTCTGCAGCAGGTGACACTTGTAGACAGAGGTGAGAGATCACAATTTAAAACGTCATGCCTGACCTCGCCGACATGTTTTCGCCAGCTAACCTGGCTTTATCAAGGCTTAGAGGCTTAGCTGGCGAAACATGTCGGCGAGGTCAGGCATGACGTTTTAAATTGTGATCTCTCACCTCTGTCTACAAGTGTCACCTGCTGCAGACGGTGTCACAAGGGGGCCTTATTTGTTCTGTGTCTATGAGATTAGGGACGACTGCCCAAGTAGTTGGCTTGGGATCCCTTACTGAAGCTAGTACTTTGCTATAGATATAAGGCTCTCCTGTTAATAGGTGGGGCTCCACCAGACTTGATGATAGAAAGGGAGTTATTCCCTCTTTCAGAAGCAAGGGTTAAATGATGAGGATAGAGATCAGGTTTTTAAATAGTGTGTATAGAGGTTAAGAGTTAGATATAATAAAAGTTACGTTTTAGTGTTTAATAGATAGAGAACTGATAGAGTTTAAGTTTGCCTATGGCAAAATAGTAAATATAGTAATCTGCAGAATTCACCATTTCACCGTCAAGGAAGAAATCATGCTGAAGGCAAGGTTGATGTAGCGGCTAGAATTAGACGGCGCCCAGCTCAGTCTGTTCCCGGATTTGTCACGCCGTACCCTGCGCATGAGGGCAGCCCTCTTGTCGGCCCTTCAGTCCAAAAATATCCCCTACAGGTGGGGTTTTCCCTTCTCGCTAAAAGTCAAGCACCTCGACAAGATACTCACTTTCCGCACGATGGAGGATTTACCACTTTTTGTTTCCACTCTGGACTTGCCGGACGTGTCTCTACCAGATTGTCTTCGGCTGTCTCTGCGGCCCCAGGGATGGCGAGACCCCAATTGTTGGACAGCCAACAGCTACGCACCCACTTGGTTGCCTCGTAACCTCAAAGATCCCGACGTAGCCCGGACAGTCAGCCACCAAGGGGGAGGCCACACCGCTGAGGGCCTGCTACGATGGAACATTTTTGATCCCTTTACTCTCCTGTTTTGCTGGTTTCTTCACAGCAATTGCCGGCTTTTCTAGATAATTAGGTTTGCCCCGATGTTCGGTCTTGCCAGCCGAACAGACTTGGACCGTCTAGGACATCCCTATTTAACCATCGGGCGTATGCTCCTGTTACGCACAACCAGCGCACATGGCTGGATTCTACTGGTCCTTTGATACTTTTCTGCTGCTGTTTTAGTTGGACTCTTCTTTTCTTCCCAATATATGCAATTTGTTGGCTGGCCACTGCTGGCTGTCTTATCTGGTGGGGCCGCCTCCCCCGGGACCTCCTTCCTCGATCCATCACCAGGTCCGTTGTCCTGGAGCCCCTTTTTTTTGCTTTCATTTCATGTTGGATGCAGGGGGTGCTCCCGCCTGAGAGTCTCTCGATCAGACACCCCTGGAGGTTTGCGTACTGCTGATTTTGTGTTGTGCCATAACCCTCTTTTTCCTTCAGTAAGGCTTGGTCATACTGGCTTGGGGCTGGCTTCCGTTTCTCTTGGCAGGTATCCCCCCGTTTAGTTAGGCCTTTGGGAAATCCCATATGGCTCCTGCAGTTACTTATCTGCTTGTATTAGGTATCCGGCCTCTTTATGTTAGGCCTTTGTTTTTGAATGTTTGTGGTTTGTATGTTTATTTTGTGGCTCTGCGGCTGGCACACTGGGACTCTCCGATCCACCAACCCCGGGGGTGTGAGTTTCTGCCCTTCTTCCTGGCACCAACATGACGAGTATTCACATTACATCCCGTAACGTTCAATTCACCTGGGAAAAGGACGCAGGTTTGGGTTACCATCTGCAAAGGGAAGTGCATGTGTTCTTTCCCCAAAAAACTACTCTCTCCTCTCATATTCGTCTTATCGAACAGATATTCCTGTTGGTGCCTAAAGCGCCATCTTCTAAGTAGGGGAGTAGCCATCTTCTTTATAAACCTACCTGTGTCGATCGGATACATCGGGATGCAGAGCAGGCCCCTGTTCTCAAAACAACTTAGGTTCAAATTTACACCTGGCGATGTGTTGTACCAACTTGGCCAATGACTTTTCTGACTAGGACACTGGATGCACTTCTTACCTTTGCTCAGGGGCAGATAGTACTGGGGGGGATCTAAACTTGGCATTAAATCCCCGGTTAGACACCTCGGTCGGACGTTCTTCGCTGACCTATAATGCCTTAAATAGAATTAGAGGCTGTCATGCATGAGCTGTTTGGATGTATGGAGCTTTCTGCCACCTGGACCGGGACTCTCGTTTTATCCTTCCTCATAACTCTAACAAGAATAGAATTTTTTCTACCACCAGCATGCACTTCTCCCTGCGTGGGGTGGCCAGGTGGGTTTAGCTCTCCATTCGGATCACGCTCCTGTCCCTTGGGACTTGATCCTCCCCCACTAAACCGCCGACTTTCTCTTGGAATTGGATGGGTCCTTCCTGTTGACTCGCTGTGCCTGTCGGACCTGAAATCGAGGACGTGTTTCTTTCTGCCAAGCATCGGAAACCCGACTCCCCCCCGGGTCCGTGGGAGGCCCTTAAAAGTTCACTCAGGGGGACATTGATTTTTAAACACGCAACTCGTCTCAAAGGGAGCTGCGGCTTAACTCCAATTCTGCTAACCCCGATTGGCTCCTTGGAGGATTCTCACAAGCGATCGGGAGGGGAGTCGGATTGAGGGCTTGTCAGACTCGCCACGACCTTTTTCAACTCTAGAACATCGAACAAAATTTATCGGCAGCTTTGCGCAAGCCCCCATTTATACCTGGCCCCCAAACAAACGGGAAAGTTTTCCCGGTCCCGAGCGTTGAGGGATGGGAGGGGGGCCCCTTTGTATGCCCATCCATCAAACCCCGGGGGGGGCAATTGGCCCATCTCACAAAAGGGAAATTCTTGGGGGGTCTTCCTTTGTTAAACTACTCCAAACGGGAAACCTCCCTTACCGAGACGCTTGGGGGACTCCCCCCTTTGCCCCCCCTTCCCCCCTTGGCTAGGCCCGGCCTTATCATCCCCTTTTGGGAGTTCCCCCTCCCCCTTTTCGGATGGCCCCGTTCTCGGGAGGAGGAGTTACTGGGGGGCTATTGCCCTTTTTCCCCCGGAAAACCCCGGGGGTTGGGATGGGAAATTTTTTCCGATCACACAGATTTTTAGGTGGAACTGACATAATCTATTACAAATTGTGCCATTTTTCGGCGTTTTCCTGTCATTTTGGCGCCCAGAAAAATCAGCTTAGGGGCATAGGCGGGGTGATTTGGGTGGGGAAAACGCCCATGACTGTATGTGTATGGTTGCCCATTGGCGGAAAAAAATCACGGGGAACCTCGTTTTGCATAGAACAGAGTTTCCTGTTCTTTTCAGTGCTTCATGTCCCCCTCACTAGAGAAGGACGGGGTGCTAGATCTCCCCTTTCAATAAAAGCAAGCTCAAAAAACAAGGGGGGGGCAAACCCACAAAACAGACACGCGGGCGGGTTTTTTGAAAGGAGTTTTTATATTTTTGAAACCCCCAGATTTCTGCTTTGAATTTCATTAAAAGGGCCCTTTTTTTTTTTTTAAAACCAGTTTTTGGCCCACACAATAGCACCTGAAGGGGTTTTTAAAAAAAAAAATAGTACCCTTTTTTTTGTGCAGCCCAGTTTTGTTCAAAGAGCCCCCTTTTACTTTAAAATTGGGATACAGAAATTTTCTAGAAACTGCAGGTGTTTTAATTGGTGCAAAACCCCCCCTTTTCTTATCCGTTATAACTTTTAAATAGTTTGTTTTTCCCCTTTTGGGGCACCCCTTTTTTTGTTCAAAGAGAAAACCTTTTAATTTTTTAAAAGGATACATAAATTTTCTGGGTAACTGCAGGGTATTTCATAGCTGCAAAACCCCCCCTTTTTTTTAATCCTTATAACTTTTAAAAATTGGGTTTTTTAATTTTGCCGCACCCCCATTTTTGGGTTCAAAGACCCAAACTTGAAATTATATTAGGATACAGAAATTTTCTAGTAACTGCAGGTGAAATTTCATTGGTGCAAAACCCACCTTTTTTTCCCCCTTTTAAACTTTAAATAACTGTTTTTCACTTTGGCGCACCCCAGTTTTTTTTCAAAAAACCACCTTGAAACTTATATTGGGGATCCAGGAAATTTTCTATTAACTGCGGGAAATTTTTTTCTTTGGGTGCAAAACCCCCCCTTTTAATTATCCAAATAACTTTTAAATAGCTGTTTTTTCATCTTGGGCACCCAGTTTTTTTTTTCAAAGAGCCCCCCTTTGTATTTTAAAATTAAGGATAAGAAAGTAATTTGGCGGTGAAAATTTTCTTTGGGGTGCAAAAACCACCTTTTATTATCTGTATATCTTTTAAATTGCTGTTTTTCACTTTGGCTCAGCCCAGTTTTGTTCAAAGAGCCACCTTGTACTTAAATTAGGATACAGAAATTTTCTAGTAACTGTTGGTGTATTTCATTGGTGCAAAAAACACCTTTTCTTATCCGTATAACTTTTAAATAGCTATATTGCACTTTTGTTCGCCCCAGTTTTTTTCAAATAGCCACCTTGTACTTAAATTTGGATACAAAAATTAAGTAGTTACTGTTGGTGTATTTCATTGGTGCAAAGAACACCGTTTGTTATCCGTATAACTTTTAACTAGCTTTATTGCACGTGGTGCGGCCCTAGTTTTTTTCAAATAGCCACGTTGTACGACAATTTTGACAATTAAAAAATTTTCTAGTAACTATTCCCGTTTGTCATTGCTGCAAAAAACGCAATTTCTCATCCGTGTAACTTCTGAATATTTTTATTGCGCTTGGTGAATCTCAGTTTGGCGCAGATAGCGCACTTGTATGATAGCTTGTTAAAAACTATCAATTCCTAGTCCTACTGGGCAGTTGTAAATCCCTGGGACTGAAGGAAGAACATTGTTGATTTTGTCTTACGGTTCTTCCACCAGACCGCATTTCACAGGTATTCGCTAGAAACAATTCAGTTTCTAATCCTAGTTGGCTGCAGGAAATTAGAGGGATTTAAGAATATCTGTGATTTGCCATCTTTCAATAAGAGACTGTCAAAAACTCTTCCATACCTTCTTAAATTTTTATCTTTCTGAACATGGAGCGAAATGCAGGTGGTAAGCGAGCAAAGAGGGGTGTAGGACAAGGAGGTAGAGGTATGAGAGAAGGTGCTCCTTCCAGTGCTGGCGACAACACGCAAGCCAGCGGATCGTCGGTTGTCAGGCCTGTCATCGCTGGGTCAGGGCCCTGTGAATCTCAGTAACGAACAGCGTCGCCAATCTGTTCTTCAGTGGTTAATGCAACCTGCATCCAGCAGTCTTACCTCCTCATCCTCCTAGTCACGGCCACAAATGTCGTCATCAGCATCATCAGCATCAGTCCAACATGAAGCGAAGGCAGCCCAAATGTCAACTCGTTTACCCACTGTGTATAATCCATTTTCTGAAAACCTCTTTGATGACAAAATGCAGTTGGGGTCAGAAGGCATTACAAAAGATCAAGAGGCCAAAGAGGATGATTTTGTCTGCTCTGACGCCCAATCGCTGATGCCATCAGAGGAGGAGAAGGAAGCCGGTCAATCGGCAAAAATCCCGGGCGGTCGGCAACGCCTTGCAGTGCCTGTTGCTTGTAGCCCGCAGCTCCAGGATGCAGAATGTCGGGACGAGGAACTCACCTGTGTTGTTGATGATGATGATGATGATGATGACAACATTGCGGATCCAACGTGGTCTTTTCAGCAGAATTTGCTTGCGAGCGCTTCATCACTGGACGAGGAGGAAGACGATGGGGTAGTGTCAGTACGGGTCCCGCCTCAAAAAGGGAGAGGGCAGTCGCAGAAGTCCGCTGAGATGATTCCGCCACCCACGATCAGCGGAAACACCGCTCCTCGCTTATCGCCGTCGAAAAGGTCCAGGACCTCTCAAGCCTGGGCCTTTTCGAGCAAGCCTCTGATTCACCCAGCGATGTCATATGCCGCCTTTGCCGTAAACACATCAGTAGAGGGAAGAATCTTAGGTATTTAACCACCAACAAAATTTCTAGTCACATGCAGCGAATGCTTGAGTTGAAATGGAGGGAACACTTGGCCAATAAAGGCCACACCGATTCCCTGCTTCCAACCACTGTCACACCCTCTGTCTCCGCCTCCTCCTCCTCCGCCACCACCAAGCGTTCCTCAACTGCCCATGTCTCTCAGAGTTATGATCAAGGATCAACCTTCGCTTCAGCCTCCACTGTCGCCCGAGTACCACCAGCACCACCAGAGACCCCTACCCCTTCTCCTTTCACCAGTTTGACCTGCACGCTGCACAGCGGCCAGTCTAGCAGCCAGCTTTATGTCTACCAGGTTTGGGAGCAGAAGAAACACTTTAACCCAAACCATCCCAAAGCCAAAAGCCTGAATGTCGGCATTGCCAGGCTTTTGGCCTTGGAAATGTTGCCTTTCCGTCTGGTGGACACAGATGGGTTCCGCCACGTCATGGCCCTTGCCTGCCTCCAATACCAGATGCCGAGCAGGCATTTCTTTTCCAGAAAAGCCGTCCCTGCCCTGTCATCTAAAATTTCAAGCGCGTTGTCTGCATCTGTGTCCGGCAAAGTCCATCTGACCACCGACACATGGACTAGTAAGCACGGCCATGGCCGCTATATCTCTGTGACAGCTCACTGGGTGAGCTGGGTGGATGTCTCTGGTGGTAACGGTGGCTCTCAGGCTCGGCGCATGCTCTTCAAAACCGCAGGGATGGTGCAGGGTTCTTTCCCCCAAGGTCCTCTGGTGGCATCACGTGCCCAGAGAAACCAGGCCGTGTTGAAATTAATCTGTCTTGGAGACCGTCAACACACAGGTCAGGAGTTTGTAGACGGCTTTCGCAACGAGACCGAGCGCTGGCTGGGGTGACAAGAACCTTGTGCCAGGCAAGGTGGTGTGCGATAACGGTCGAAATCTATTGGCCGCCCTTAAGATCGGAAGGCTGGAGCACATCCCTTGCCTGTCACACGTCATGAACCTCATCGTCCAGAAATTTCTAAAGCGCTACCCGGGTCTGGACTGCCTGCAGAGGACGGCTCGAGGTCTGAGCTCACACTTCCGCCGTTCGCCCCCCTGCTTCGTCCCGCCTGGCTGCGTTGCAGCGTCAGCTCGGGCCCTCCCCATCAACTGTCTCATTGTTGACGTGGCAACACACTGGAATTCCACCCTCCACATGCTCCAGCGATTGTGGCAGCAGCTGCCATTACCATTACGCAGTACGAAGTGACACATGGCCTGACAATCAGCAGTGTGGACCTCGGGGTGAGGCGCCACCGAGAGTGGAGGTCGGTGAAAGAGCTCTGCACCAATCCTTGCCAGTTTTGAAGAAGCCACCAAAATGGTCAGTGCGGAAAATGCCCTTGTCAGCATGGAACGATTGTTGGACACTCTGAAACATCAGGTCCCACCAGCGACGGAGGAGGAGACGGACACAGATGCGGACACGGAGCCTTTCTCTCCTTCGAATCCAGAAGGCCTGACAGTTTCACAATTTTATTGGTCTTCATTAGGCAGTGGTTCGGGGTAGCGGCAGCAGCAGCAACAGGCATTATGGCAGAAGCCTAATGGGTGACCCTTGGCAATCTTTATTTACCACCTCACCAACGCATATAATGCAGGGCACACTTACGACACACAGAGCGGCTTAAGATCATGGTGCACGACTATCTGTGTCTCAACACCAATGTTTTTGGATATGTTCCAGACCCAATCGACTTCTGGGTATCCAAAATGGATGAATGGCCCGCTCACCACGCCATAGAGGTGTTGTCCTGCCCTGCAGCCAGCGTCATATCTGGCGGACCTTCGCACAGCTGGAGGAGTCATTTCAGACTAACGCACCCAGTTTTCCACAGATAATGTTGATCATTTACTTTCATCAAGATGAATCGGGCAGGGATCTCTGATGATGTTGTGTCCCAAATTTTCCCAGGTCACCGATTGTTGCCGGTTACTTCTTTCCTCTTCAAAACAGAAATGGTCCTTTTGAATTTTTTTAAAAAAATGACATTTTTACGCAATTTTATTCTCATTTCCCCAAAAGTTCATTTTGCTGGTTTTGCGGGAGGAAATGAAAAAAGACCCAATTGTAAAAGGTTTTTTCATAAAAAAAAAGTTTTCCCTTTTTACTCACTTCATCTTAAATTTTTCCATTGTAAATGGTTTTGGGGGTCTGGTGCTGTGGGGTACAGCTATAATCATGGTCCTTTGGGAACAGAATTTGGGCTTTCTAAGGGCATTTCTCCCCAAAAATTTTAAACAGTGGGAAAAGTAATTTTTTAAAATTTTTTTTGGGTCTGCGCTGTAAATCAGCATATCAGGTCCTATTAAAAAAAATTTAAAAAAATGTGGTTTCAAAACGACATTTGTTCTTCAAAATTTTTTCCAAACATTTTTTTTTGGGGGGTTTTCAAAAGGGTTTTTTTTTCCCCAAAAGTTTCCGAAAATGGGTTTTTGAAATTTTTGGGGGGCTTTTGCTGGAAATGCGCTAAAAAAGGTCCTTTATAAAAAATGGGTTTTTCTAAAGCATTTGTTCTTCAAATTGCCCAAAAAGTGGCTAAGGGGTCATTTTTTAAATTTTTGGGGGCATTTGCTGTAAAATACACTTACACATTCTTTTAAAAAAAAAGTGGTTTCAACAACATTTTTTTCTTCAAAATTGCAAGGTGCCTCAAGGGTGATGTTTGAAATTTTATGGGCATGGTGCGTAAAAAACAGGAATGGGGAGGACACTTTTAAAGGGCACATATTAAATATGACTTGTTTTTGCAAGATCTTTAATTAGCTCAATCCTTGTAGTGGAAAAACCCCTTTAAATACAAAAAAAAAAAAGATAAAAAAAAACTGGTGGGATTCCATCCTTTTTTAAAAATGTGTTTTCTAGAATTAAATACTAAAAAATTTGCATTAAAAAATAGTGGTACAAAATTCCTTGAATTGAAAAAGGGGGGTACAGGAAACTTACCAGAGTAGGTTATTTAGAGGACATGGGGTATGGAGCATGGACAAAAGAAAAAAGAACAGAGACAATTTCTCCCGCACGTTGAGAAAAAAGAAAAAAAGAAGCAAAAAAAAGGGCACTGGGGGAAAAGGGGCGTCAACTACCAGCATTTCAAAGGGGAAACCAATTGGTCCGCATCCTAGAGGGGGCAACGTACCAGGGCTTGACTGTTTATGGGAAGGTGGGGTTTTTACCTCACAACTTTCCTTCCGCAAATTGCTTTAGCACGACGTTTTCGTTTCGCGTCAAAAGGGGATTTTTACCGTGTTTGTGGACGCCGCCCTGCCCCTTTACCGCACCCACTGTACTCGGCCC
This sequence comes from Phyllomedusa bahiana, assembly GCA_025379985.1. NCBI lineage: Eukaryota > Metazoa > Chordata > Amphibia > Anura > Hylidae > Phyllomedusa > Phyllomedusa bahiana. The sequence goes on along the minus strand of JAODAL010016223.1, from coordinate 40,146 downwards.
CCGAGCTGAACCCCGTGTTAAAAAGACTGACGGGCAGCACTGGCTTCACTTAGGGCAATCAGGAGACTTCAAATTTTCTAAAAAAATAAGTTTTGAAAAAGGTGATTTCTGTGGGTTTAATGTTCAAAAAGGGCTCCAGGCCCGGGGCACAAATTTACAATTTTTGGGCTTAAATTTTTTGGGGTGGAGCACTATGGGGGGTCGCCCTTTGATCTCCAGGGGAAATCTGCCCTAATCACTGAAGAAGGATTTGGGGGGGAAAAAAGAAACCCTGAATTTAAAGGCTGAATCACTTCAAAGCCGGGGGGAAAAAGTCTTTTCAATAAAAAGTGTTTTGGGGAATTTTGGACTTTTTTATTACTTTTGGGTGTGCGCCGAATTAAACACATCCACCGTGTAAAAAAAACCTTTTTAAATGCAGGGGGGGGTGTATGTTGTATGTTTCACACTTGAAAAAAAAACAAAAAGATAAAAATGTAAAAATATAAAAAAAAACTTTCCCCCAAATAAATTCTGTAAACAAAAGTGTTTTCCAAAAAAAATATAAATGACAGCCTGTACAAAATAGCATAGTCCACTTTGTGTCTGTGGGGCAAACAGGTTTAGGGGGCATGTGTGGTACGGAAGGTATGTCAATTCAAGTTTAAAAAAAAAAGGTGGTTGAAGATCCTTTTTTTTCCGGACCTTTTTAAAAACGGGGGGCATGCAGGTTTTGGGGCCCTGTTGGCCCCCGGGCAGGGTTTTCAATGTCCGTTCAACAAAATGGTGGTTGAAAGACTCCCTTTTTTTTTTTTTCCGGGGGGGGTTTTAAGGGTCAGCTGCGGTCCGGGGAAAAGGGGAAGTCAATGTGCAGTTCAACTAAAATGGTGGTTCAAGTAATACTGCCTTCTGTCACTTTTTAATTTGTGGGTCATGAAGGTTTAAGGGTCATGCTGTGGTACAGGACAGGGATAGTGAATAATCTGTCAGTTTTTTTCTGTGACTCTTGTTGCCTAATTGTCTTGTCTAAGATGTAGCACATATCCATTTTACTGTTGTGGATGTTAATTCCAGCTTCTCCAGCCCTGTTTGGGTGTAAGAATGAAGGTGTTGTTCCTCTCCCATAGACTTTAATGGTCATCGGCGATTATGTATTATCGGATATCGGAAACCATCATGATAATTGCCGATATCGACTATCGATCCGATGGCGATAGTTGACGCAATCGCTCATAACTACTAACAAGTTTTGTGGTGTTTTTTCCAGGATTCTTTGTAAACATGAAACATTTATAGATTGTTGAAAAAAAAAATATTTTTCACAGCCTAAGGGTGCTTTCACATGCAGCTGCATTTTTGTTGTTTTTTGATGCGTTTTTGGATGCGTATTTTTGTGCAGACATGTACGCCATTAATTGCTGTACCTTTCTGCAGAAAAAAACGCATCCGAAAAACGCATTCAAAATGCACTGTTTGAACCACCATAACGCTAAAAAAATTTGTGAAACACCTGTGGGATCGATATACTCACTGCACCCCAGGATATATTCCTTAAGGGCTGCAGTTTGCAATACAGGGTCTTTTCAGGGATGTTTATTAAGTTTTAGCACCTTAGGCTGTCCACAAACCTGAAATGGTGCCTAAAGAAAATCCTAATGAAAATGAGACCTCAGAGTCCAGTAAATGCTTCACCTATTCTGAGTCTTGTGGTTGCGTCAAATAGCGCACTATGGCCACATATGGAATATTTCTTAAAAACGACAGAATTGAGGGAATCGATGTTGAGTCGCATCTCCCTGATCACATCTACCGTATTCCAGTGAATAATTGATAAAAACTGAAAATCTTCAACAAAAAAAAAAGTGAAAATTTGAAATTTCACCTTCGCTTTGCTTTAATTTCTGTGGTATATTTAATAGGGTAATAAACTTCCAAAATGCTTTTTTGAATACTTTAAGGGGTCTTGTTTCTTAGATTAAGTCATAATGGGGGTATCTACCATACAGGCCCCTTAAAACAAGTCAGAACTGTTCTGGTCCCTAAAAATAATCCTTGTTGCAAATTTTTTTAAAAATGTGAAAAATTATTACTAAATTTCTAAGCCCCCTAATGTCTTAAAAATAAAAGGACATTTAAAAAATGATGCCAACCTACAGTAGACATATGGTAGATGCAGGTCATAAACTATTTTGAGTGGAATATCTATCTGACTTACACGCAGACATTTTTTAAATAGACAAATTTTTCAAAACTGTCAAAAAAATTTGATATTTTTCAGAAACAAATAAGGATTGTATAGACAAAAATTTCTTACCAACTTAAAGCACAATGTGTCACAAGAGAACAGTCTCTGAATCACATGGAAGGTAAAAGTGTCAAAAAGTTATTCTCAGATAAAGTGACACATGTCAGATTTCAAAAATAGGGCTCTGCCAGAGAGGTCAAAACCGGCTGCATTTAAAAGGAATGACTCTTTCTTCCATTTTAAAAGAAAACTTCAGGTCCAAATCACAAACAATGATCCAGAAACATCTCACGTCTGGTTCTATCCTTTATTTCTCTTTCTGTTATTTGGTCAAGTTCCCCAAGATAAGGGGTTTCACAAATGACACAAAGGTTGGGAGACGTTGTATAAATATAGTTAGAATGAAATATGAAGATATAAAATATCATTGTCCTGCATTTATTATGCATACAAGATTCTCAGTCTACTGCTCAGCCCAGTCCCATCACCCCAGGAATCTGACCCCGATCTACTTCATTATAGACCCATAGTAACAGCAGGAAGTATAAATGTAATAAATCTGCCAGAACAATAATATCACAGGAAGATGAGATATAATTGGTATCTTACCTCAGATCCCGCAAGTTGTGTAACGCTGGTGCAAGTCTCTCTAGTCCTTCAGTGTCTAAGGAACATCGAGATAGATTAAGTTCTTCTATATTTGTGCAGGTTTCCAGAATAAATGCCAACACTGTGCAGTCTAGAGCCGACATAATAACACCAGTAAGGTCAAACCTTCTGTGAGATTTCAGTGATTCCAGCACTAGAGCCTTATTCCGGGATTCAAACAGATAGAAGAATGAATTGAGAAGACGCCGCTTGTAATAACTCTGTTCTTCTGTAATGAAGTTCTTCATCCAAGTGATGACAGCCCTGGAGGCCTGAGTTGCTTGTGTGTCCAGGTATCTGGTCAGTATTGACCTGGTGGAGCCGTCTGATAGACCACACAGGAAACGGAGGAAGATTTCACCGCGTCCATCGCGATAGGATTTGGCTTTTTCTAGTGATTCCTGTAACTTCTCAGGAGAATAATCAACATAATGCACCAAGGCAGAGAAGAATTCCTGGACTGTGAGATGTAAGAAGGAATAGCTCCCAGGATCCTCCGACTCCACCAAAAAACTTGATAAGAGCTTTGACTTATTGTCCACATGGAAAGATTCCAGATCTCGTTCATCAAAAATAATCTTGTGATTCATGACCCCATGTTCTGCCATCCACCCGATTGAGCACAGGAGCACAGGAGCGTCACTTGTGTCCAGGCTGTGATTGGACAGGATGTTGGCCACAAATATGGCGAAGAGCTGGGTCACTGTTTTGGGTAATAATGTCGCCGGCTGACCACTGCTTGTTGGCTGGAAGCTTTTGGATAATACTGTACAGATGATCCAGCAGTAGGACGGGAGGTAACAGAACGTGTACAAGGAGTCATTCTGCTTCACATAATTAAAAGCCTTTTCTGCCAGTTCAGGGTCGGAGAAGAAATTTTCAAAGTAAATCTGTCGTTCTTCTGGAAAAAATCCGGTGATTTCTACTATTCTCTGGAAAACTGTACAATCATCTGATGCAAGTCTGGTTGGGCGACTGGTCATTAGCACAGAACAGCCTTTGAGAAGAGACTTTCTCACCAAACTAACCACAATGTGACCACAATGTTCGGGCAGTTTAGGATGAGAGCACAAGTGATGAGATGTGAAATCCATTGTGTGATTGCTTTCATCTAAACCATCAAATATAAAGAGAAGTCTCTCTGGATCTTGTAAAATGTTCCCAAGCTGCTCCAGATTTGGGTATTGCTGAAGGATCATTGTCTCCAGACTAACCTCCTCCTTCAGTCTGTTCAGCTCCCGGAATTTGAAGAAAAAGACAAAAGAGAATCTTTGATAGAGATCCCCCTTCACCCAGTCATAGACAAACTTCTGCATCAGTGTGGTCTTCCCTACTCCGGGCACTCCGCTCACCATCACCATCTGGGGCACACATCCGGATCGGTGGCACCAGCAGAACATCTTGTTGGGGGAAATGCGTTGTTGAACATTTGGGCTGTCTTTAAATAGTCCTCATGTTTTACCCCGGTCTGTATGAGCTCATTCTCAGAGCGTTCCCTAAAGCGATCAGTGGAGACAACGATGAGGTTCACATAACGTACACAGAATGGAAAACTTTCCTCTCCTTGATTACATCTTGGAGGGATGTTCTCTATAAATTTCTTAGTTCGGTCATCTAAATATTGCTTGTGACTGTTCTGCACATCTGTAGAAAATAGGAAAATAAGGGAGAAGATAAGAAGCTGAAAAAAACGAAAGATTTTATTGAAAAAATTACAGACATATTTATCTAATAAATTTGGTGCTTTTTAGTTCTTCTATTGGCCACATCCCATTTTTCTAGACACATTACAGATCTGTAAATAGATAAATAAAAGCGGTCTAAAACACAGAACAGTAAAACACATAATAAATAAGAAACGTACCATGTACAACACAATTTGTTTAAACCCTTGTAACTACTTGAATACAGGTGACATTTTTCATTACACATTTAGGTAGTAAATGACCACTTATGATTACAGGGAGCCCACAGCTCATCAGACTGATAAAGAGCTTGTTATAGTTCAAGCTTAGGACATGTAGTTATATTATAAGGATTTGGGTCAAGGTTTGAGTTCTTGGCCCATAGACTTTGTGGGATTCGGGTTTGGGATGTCACAAACCCTCATACTACGGCAACTTCAGCCAATCAGAACAGAGCGCTATTTGAACTACACTATTTGCCCAGGCCCGCTCCTTTCCTCATGCAGGCTACGGCCTTTTCTCCTCCTTCAAGTCATCTTAACCTTTATGTAACATGTTTGAAATAGGTCCATGACCAAAACGTCACCTAAACTGTCACAACAACATTACTTTGTCTCTTTTTGGAGCTTGTGGATATACGTTGAATAAATTATTTTACATGCATTGAAACTTTGGAGTCCTACAATCTACATTATTACTGTGGAGACCCCATCCAATACTGACTAGCACCTCATTATTTCATCTATCCCTGGAATGCCATTCAATAACAGTGTATGACCCAGTTTTGGTCAAACTTTAGCTGTTGAATACTTGCGTATATAGAGGTGCTCATGGTTAACTTAATGACTGCAAAGTGCCATGTCTTGGAACGGCAAAATCAGCCAAAATCATCTCCCCTCCACCACGCTTCTTGGCGGTGAATATGAGTTTTTTTTTTTCCCCCATATGTGCCACCATCTGTTATGGCCAAACATCTCCACTTTGGTCTCCACTGTCCAAAGAACAATGTTCGAGAAATGTTGAGATTTGTTCTGAAGCAACGTTACAATCCTAAGCCATGCTGGCATGTTCTTTTGAGAAAGAAGGTGCTTTTTCCTGGAACATTTCCAAACAATTCATACTTGTACTGTCAATTTTTTTTTTTTTTTGCAATTTCTCTGAGCATTATACAGTCTGATCTTCGGATGAATTTGCTGGGACATTCACCCCTAGGAAGATTGTCAGCTGTCTTTTTGTATCTATAATCTTTTTCACTGCAGACAGACAGACTTCAAATTGTTTGAAAAAAACCCTGTCCAGAATGATGGGCAACAACAGTTGCTTCTTTAAAGTCGTTTCTGATGTATTTCTGCCTTGCCATTGTGGTAACATATGCCTGAGTGTCTGAACAGGGTCTTTAATGCTGGTTCACACCATCCAGCGGTCACGCACCACTTGCAGAACTCAGTACAGTATTCCTAAGCTGATCTTTTTCCCTGATGTATAGTCAGGAGCTGAGTTGTCACAATTGATACGTGGTCTGGCTCAGAGTATATGAGCCCCAGGGACTGAAAAATCGGTCCAGGGAACTCCACTCTGGAGTGGTGGGGTAAAGTTTAAGGGCCCACTCCTGAAGGATGACCCTGTAAAAGGGATACCACTACACTCACTATTTGGGCCTCAGAGGCAAGTGGCTTAACCTGGAAGTACAGCTGACATGACTCCCAAAAAGTGACAAACTTTTTGTGGTCCCAGAAAAAATGGTCCAGGAGAAGCATTTTTTTGCTCTCTGCTGACAGCTTGCTGCAGGATGGGAACTACCACAGGGGGTGCAACAGCAGCATCCGTTTGTTGCTAGGTGAGAAAAAGACAGACAGTGAGATCTAGCGCTAGGCCCCCCAAAGCTGTCCCTGCCGCGCGCTGCTGCCCGCCTTCTGCAAGGTATTTGAAGAGCCAGGACGAGCCTCCTCCGCTGCCTCTTCCCTTCTTCGACTCCGACAGGGTGACTCCATGGTGGGACAGTATGCTGTACAATTCCGGACTTTATCCTCTGAGTTGTCCTCGAACAACGAGGCCCTGGTCGCAACCTTCTGGGAGGGGTTGGCCGGTCGTCTTAAGGATGAACTAGCTGGGCGTGATCTGCCCACCAGCCTGGATGACCTCATCACCTTGGCCACCCGCATCGACATGCATTTTTCGGAACGTCAATAGGAGGTTCGGCTTCAACGGGAGAGTTATCACCCCCGTAGGAGTTCTCCCCTTGCACCCGTTTTCCAGTGTCCCCTGCAGCCTGTCTCTGCGTCCAATCGGGAGGAGCCCATGCAAGTCGATAGGGCCCATCTGTCGGAGGAGAAGACTCGCAGGCGTAACCAAGGGCTCTGCCTCTACTGTGGTGCCCAAGACCATCTGTGTAGGGAGTGCCCCCTGCATCCGGGAAACTACAGAGCCTAGGCTTCGTGGGAGAGGCGAACCTGGGCACGGAATTCTCCGCCATTGACCAAGATGGTCAGTTTAACCCTTCCCTTCGGTTTTTGCCTTCGAGATGCCGCCTTTGTGGACTCTGGTTTGGCGGGCAACTTCATCCATCCAGATCTTGTGGATAGGTACCGACTGCCTGTGATTCCCTTGGACAATCCTCTCTCTGTCTCATCTGTGAATGGAGAAGTTCTCTCCTGCACCATCCGGCACCGCACGCAGCCCCTTAAGCTGCACGTTGGAGTACTACATCAGGAGAAGATCTCCTTCCTTGTTCTACCTTGCTCCTCTAGTACTCTTCTTCTGGGGCTCCCCTGGTTGCGTGACCACAGCCCCAACATCGACTGGAAAACAGGAGAAGTCACTCGGAGCACCCGGTGCCATTCTACTTGTATTTCTGTACCACGTCCTCCACGTTTAGTGGGTACCTCGACCCTTCTTCCAGCCGTTCTGGCCCCACCTGGCCTTCCTACTCAATATCGGGACTTTGCGGATGTTTTCTGCAAGAGACAGGCAGAGTTTCTCCCTCCTCATCGGCCCTACGACTGTCCTATAGAGCTACTGCCAGGATCTACTCCTCCCCAGGGCAGCGTGTATCCTTTGTCTTCACCTGAAACTGAGGCTATGTCGGCGTATATTAAGGAGAATCTGGAAAAGGGATTTATCTACAAGTCATCATCTCACACGGGGGCCGGCTTCTTTTTTGTCAAGAAGAAGGATGGGTCCTTGCGACCGTGCATAGACTATCGGGGCCTCAATAAGATCACGATCAAGAATTGCTACCCACTGCCATTGATTTGGAGCTCTTCGATAGGATCCGGGGGGCCACAGTCTTCTCCAAACTCGATCTTCGAGGCGCATATAGTCTGATCCGAATACACGAGGGGGACGAGTGGAAGACCGCCTTTAACACCCGGGATGGCCATTACGAATATCTGGTCATGCCCTTTGGCCCCTGCAACGCCCCCGCTGTATTCCAAGAATTCATAAATGATATCTTCCGAGACTTTCTCTACCATGGTTTTCTAGTCTACTTGGACGACATCTTAATCTACTCTCCGGATCTAAAATCCCATCGGACCCATGTTCGTCTGGTACTCTCTCGCCTTAGACGCAACCGTCTCTATGCCAAGTTGGAGAAGTGTCTATTTGAATGGAGAAGCTTGCCATTCTTGGGGTACATAATCTCTGCACAAGGTCTTCTAATGGATCCGGAAAAGTCTTCTGCAGTATTGAACTGGCCACGCCCTGTCGGTCTCCAAGCTATCCAGCGGTTCATCGGTTTCTCCAACTACTACTGCTAATTTATTCCACATTTCTCAACTCTCATAGCTCCTACTGTTGCCCTCACCAAGAAAGGCAGTAACCCATGTCTATGGACCTCCATGGCTGAAGAAGCCTTTGCACAGTTAAAAATTTCCTATTCTAAAATCTAACTTTTATTTTTAAACTTGATTAAAATTTTTTGGGGGATATACTCACTGGTAGCTATTCCATTCGCTTAGGATGATCTTTCCCTATGCTTGCTCAGCCCTTTTATTCAGTCAATCAGTCAGGGAAGCGTCCCGAAAGGGTCGGCCCGACTTTAAATGACTGGCCCTACTGTCCCTCTCTTATGTCTTTAAATTTAATTATTTACCAAGATACGTCTCCATATATAATTGCCACTCTTTCTGATAAGGTTGTCTATACTATATGGAGAAATATACAATATATACAATAGGGTCCTGTAGTGACTCTTTATGTGTGTATGTCTTTATACAACATTACCCCATAACTAGTGAGCTAGACAAACATAGAGGATGAAAAGACATGGATATGACCTGAAAAAATCCACCCCTAAGATAGGGGTTTAAGGTCGTATAAAGGATTGTCTACCCTTTATGTTTATCTATCTTAGGGGTAGACCATTAGGGTCATATAAATGATTGTCTATTTTTATATTTATCTATCTTAGGGGTGGATTTTTTCAGGTCATATCCATGTCTTTTCATCCTCTATGTTTGTCTAGCTCACTAGTTATGGGGTAATGTTGTATAAAGACATACACACATAAGGAGTCACTATAGGACCCTATTGTATATATTGTATATTTCTCCATATGGTATAGACAACCTTATCAGAAAGAGTGGCAATTATATATGGAGACTTATCTTTGTAAATAATTAAATTTAAAGACATAAGAGAGAGACAGTAGGGCCAGGCATTTAAAGTCGGGCCGAACCTTTCGGGACGCTTCCCTGACTGATTGACTGAATAAGAGGGCTGAGCAAGCATAGGGAAAGATCATCCTAAGCTAATGGAATAGCTACCAGTGAGTATATCCCCCCAAAAAATTGTAATCAAGTTTAAAAATAAAAGTTAGATTTTAGAATAGGGGTTTTGTAAAGGTGTGCAGTGAATTAGAAATCACAGATCCTGGATAAAATATTTTTTGTTTTCTATGTATGAATTACACAGTTAAAATTGGCCTTTGCCTCCGCCTCTGTTCATCATCGCCCGGATCCGGAGAGCACCTTCTTTCTGGAAGTTGATGCGTCCTCGGTTGGAGCAGGAGTCGTCCTTCTACAAAAAAATGCCAAAGGCAAATTCGTTACCTGTGGCTTCTTCTCTAAGACCTTCTTGCCTGACGAGAAAAACGACTCCATCGGGGACAGGGAACTGCTGGCGATTAAACTGGCCTTGGGTGAGTGGCGGCATCTTCTGGAGGGCACTCTACATCCGGTGACCATCTACAGGGATCATAAAAACCTTTCTATACCTACAGACAGCTCAACGTTTGAATTCTCGTCAGGCCCAGTAGTCGTTATTCTTTTCTCGTTTTAACTTCATCCTCCATTTCCGGTCGGCCGCCAAAAACCTCAAGGCCGATGCTCTATCACGGGCTACGGATGCCTCTGACTCTGAACCACAGTACCTTATCCCCCCCCCCCCCCCCCCCCCGAACGTCTTTTCCATGCTGCACCCGTAAGGTTGCGAGAAATTCCACCTGGTAGGACCTTTGTGCACCCCGCCTTGAGGAAACGCATCCTGCCCTGGGGTCATGCTTCCAAAGAGGCCGGTCATGCTGGGTTTCGTAAATCTCTCCACCTTATCGCACGTCACTACTGGTGGCCCTCCCTTGCACAAGATGTCAAGGATTTTGTGGCCCTAACTGCCCTAACTGTGCCTGGAGTAAGAGCTCGTCTCCGACCTGCTGGTTTCTTGTTACCTTTACTGGAGCCTGAAACACCATGGAGCCACATCGCTATGGACTTCGTGACTGATCTTCCGCCCTCCAAGGGGTGTTTGGTTGTCTGGGTCGTGGTGAACCGATTCTCCAAGATGGCGCATTTTAGGCTATGTCTACACTGCAGTGGACAAAAAACGACCTGAAAACGAATTACTAAAAACGTTCATGAAACTGAGTTTTCTGTCCACTGCCTGTCAAAAGCAGCTGAAAAAACGTCCGTTTTTTGGTGCGTTTTTCGTTTTTTGGAGCGTTTTTTGAAGCGTTTTTTGGAGCGTCTTTGCTCTGCTTTTTAATGTATGCACAAATTAAGCCATTGGATGTAAACTACACCCTACAGGTGGAGTTAACATGTTAAGTAGTCACTTCCTTTAGATCACTGTAGCCATTGTGAGCACATTGTCCTTTGTGTGCTGCTGCTGCGTGCTACTACTTTATTAAATTTTGCACCAGATTCTTGCACCAAAATCCACAAAAACCCACATTATCTTTGCATACAGCAAGATAACTGTATTAGCGTCAAAATCTGTAAAGAAAAGGATTTTGGTGCCAAAATCCCAAAAAACACATTATTGCGCCAAATTCCGTAAAAAAAAAAACTATTTTTAAAGTCAGAAGCGAGATCACTTTATTAGCGCCAACATTTTTAAAAGATATGGATTTTAGCGCCCAAATCCGTCAAAAAAACGGATTCTGGCGCCAAAATCCATAAAAACGTATTTTTTTGCATCAAAAGCTAGATCGTTTATTAGCGCCCAAATCTGTAAAGATACGGATTTTAGCACCAAAATCTGTAAAAAAACGGAATCTGGCGCTGAAATCCGTAAAAAACTTATTTTTTGTGCGTCAGAAGCGAGAAAACTTTATTAGCGCCAAAATCTGTAAAGATATGGATTTTAGCACCAAAATCCGTAAAAAACGGAATCTGGCGCCGAAATCCATAAAAAACTTATTTTTTGGCGTCAGAAGCAAGATCACTTTATTAGCGCCAAAATATGTTCAGTAAAGGATTTTAGAGCCAAAATCTGTAAAAAAAAAATGGATTCTGGCGCTAAAACCTGTAAAAAAAACTGTTTTTAGCGTCTGACGCGAGATCACTTTATTAGCGCCAAAACATGTTCAGTAAAGAATTTTAGTGCCAAAATCCGTAAAAAAAATGGATTCTGGCAAAATCTAAAAATGTATTTTAGCGCCAGAAGCAAGATAACTTTATTAGCGCAAATATGTTCAGTAAAGATGTTTTAGTGCAAATCCGTAAAAAAAAATGGATTTGGCAAAATTCGTAAAAAATGTTATTTTTAGCGCCAAAGCAATACTTATAGCGCAAATATGTTCAGTAAAGAATTTTAGTGCCAAAATCCGTAAAAAAAGGATTCTGCCGCCAAAATCCGTAAAAAAACGTATTTTTAGCGCCAGAAGCGAGATAAGTTTATTAGCGCCAAAATATGTTCAGTAAAGGATTTTGTGCCAAAATCCGTAAAAAAACGGATTCTTGTGCTAAAAATCGTAAAAAAAAAAGTATTTTTAGCGCCAGAAGCAAGATCACTTTATTGCGCCAAAATATGTTCAGTAAAGGATTTTAGTGCCAAAATCCGTAAAAAAACGGATTCTTCTGCTAAAATTCTTAAAAAACGTATTTTTAGCGCCAGAAGCGAGATAACTTTATTAGCGGCAAAATATGTTCAGTAAAGAACTCTAGTGCCAAAATCCGTTAAAAAAAAACGGATTTTGGCGGCAAAATCCATTAAAAAAAAACGGATTTTTAGCGGCAGAAGCGAGATAACTTTATTGCCGCCAAAATATGTTCAGTAAAGGATTTTAGTGCCAAAATCCGTAAAAAAACGGATTCTGGCGCTAAAATTCGTAAAAAAACGTATTTTTAGCGCCAGAAGCGAGATCACTTTATTAGCACCAAAATATGTTCAGTAAAGGATTTTAGTGCCAAAATCCGTAAAAAAAAACGGATTCTGGCGCTAAAATCGTAAAAAAGCGTATTTTTAGCGTCCGACGCGAGATAACATATTTTTGCGCTAATAAAGTTAAAAAAAGGATTTTAGTGCCTAAATCCGTAAAAAAAAGTATTTTTATCATCACAAGCGAGATAACTTTATTAGCGCCAAAATCTGTAAAAAAAAACGTATTTTTAGCGAAAAAATATGAATTGCGCAAAAATCTTTAACGACCAAAGCCTGATCATTTTATTATGAATGGTACAGACAAGGACACATCAGACACTTGTATGCAGTTTTGATAAGCTATAACCTTTGTTACCACCCACTATAGGTGTAACTTGGGTCTCTGGGAGGGTTTTTATTGAAAAATTGCGGCAAAAAACGTGCCAAAAAACGCGCCAAAAGACGTCCGCCGCTTACCATAGACTCCTGTAGTACAATTTTCTGCCGGCTCTGGCGTTTTTTAGACTTGTTTGCAATATTAAAATTGGAAAAAAACAGCAAAAAAAGCAGCCATAAAGGAGGGTCTTTCATTAGACTCCTTAGTAAATTTCTCACTCTGGCGTTTTTTAGAGCATTTGCAAATACAACATGAAAAAAACAAGCAGAAAAAAGAGCTCAGTGGAGCAGCGGAGGGTTTTACTTGAAGTCTATGGAGATGACTACAGTCGTTCTTGCCAGCGTTTTTAGAACGAAAAACGCTGAAAAAACTGACGTTTCTTTGTGCAGTGTAGACAAGTTAACCCCTTTCCGGTCTTCCTTCGGCTCCACGCTGGCTCATTGTCGTTCACATCTTCCTCTAACGGATGCCTTTTACAGTCTCCGATCGTGGAGTGCAATTCACCTCTCGCTTCTGGCATGCCTTGTGTTCTCTGCTGGAAATTAAATTGGACTTCTCATCTGCCTACCACCCACAGTCCAATGGCCAAGTGGAGCGGATCAACCGGGTCCTGGTAAACTACCTGCGTCAATTTATTTCAGCCCGGCAAGACGATTGGGTCTCTGCTTCCCTGGGCAGAGTTCGCCTACAATAACCATTCTAGCGAGTCCTCGGGGGAGTCTCGTTTCTATGTGGTGTTTGGCCAACATCCTCGTCTTCCTCTGCCACTTTCTGTCTCTTCTGAAGTCCCTGCTGCCAACACACTAGTACATGACTTTTTTCAAATTTGGCAACTCACCCGTCAAAATTTGTGTCGAGCCACCACCCGTTTTAAGGCACAAGCGGATAAGAAGCGCAGAGCGCCCCCTACGTACCAACCGGGGCACAAAGTTTGGCTCTCCTCCAAGCATATCCGTCTCCGAGTGCCTAGTTTGAAGTTTGCCCCATGCTATCTTGGTCCCTTCACCGTGCTACGACGGATCAACCCGGTGTCCTACAAACTCCGCCTACCTCCCTCCCTCCGCATCCCCAATTCCTTTCATGTCTCTCTCCTGAAACCGGTGATTCTCAATCGATATTCACGCAAGGTGGTTCCTGTTGCCTCACCTCCTAATGCCGGAGATACCTATGAAGTGAAGGAAATCCTGGATATGAAGCGTTCCAGAGGTTAAACTTACTATCTCGTGGATTGGAAAGGCTTTGGGCCTGAAGAGAGATCCTGGGAGCCATTAGAAAACATCAACGCCCCCACTCTTATTCAACATTTTCACAGACTAATGGTAGGAGGGGCCCTAAGGAGGAGGGGGGTAATGAAATACCGCGCGCTGCGGTCCGGCACTCGGGCCGCGGCCGCTTACGCCTCCTGGCTTCTGGCGTACCTCGTGCCGCGGTCCGGGTGCCTGACCCCAGGCACGACCGCCCCGGCATGCGCTTCGCTGCGCACTTATTTACCTGGCCCGGTCCTTCTTCCTGCTCGAGCGGCGCGCTGCTGTCACTGCTGCTGCCTGCACCATCCCGGCAGGCCACTAGAGGCGCGCGCGAGCAGCTTCCCTGAATTTAAAGGGCCAGTTCTTAACAGGTCTTTTCTTTCTACCTATAGCGTTCGGGCACGGGCTTTATTAGGGATACCTCTTCCTGCCGTCGGCGCCCAGTTGTTGTTGTCCCTGCGTTAGTGACGTCTTTGTGCGTTTGCTAGCATACTCTCTGACGGTTCCTTTAACTTCTACGTTTCCGCTTCCTGCTTGCCAGTCCTGCCTTGCCAGTTATGCCTATTGTCCTGCCTACTCTGGTTCTACGCTCCGGTGTCCTGCCTACTCCAGTTCCACACTCCGATCGGCCCTGAGTCTACACTACCTGCTTCGGCTGTCACCGCTGGGTCCTACGTCGGGGGTAGCGACGTGGGGGATTCCCTGCGGCAAAGCCCGTCCTGCCTTGCGGCTGGCTCCGGTGAAGACAAGGGGCACCTTATACTTCACTCCTTTGCGTAAGGTACGCCAACTCCTAGCGGTGACCGGAGGATCCACTTCCCGCTCGCTGAGCGGTCCGTGACACCTGCCTACTTGCCTGCCTGACCCTAATCAGTCGGCGACAACTGAGCTACGTTCCCTGCATTGGTAAAGTGGCACACGGAACAAGACAAACACAATAAAGAAGGGTCAGGTTAAAAACAGGTCAAACTGAATATAGCAAAACAGTACAGAGATAGCCGGCAAAAATGATAATAAAAAGTACAGGCAAAGAGATCAATAAGCCAAGTAACACAAGAGAATACAAAACCACCAGCTCAAGCCTAAAGGAGACTATCACAAGCAATGTCCAGAAATTCCTTAAGTTCTTGAACTGCAATTCCACAGAGATAATATTTTTACATCTTTGTCTATTGGTACAAGATAATAGAATTTTTTCTAAGACTAATATTAAAAAAGTAGATTCCAATAATTATCTACAGTTTGATTCTTATCAAAAAGCGGATGCTGCTGTTGCACCCACGGTGGTAGTCCCCATCATGCAGCAAGCTGTGGACAGGGAGCCGAAAAATGCTTCTTCTGGACTGTTTTATCATGGATTAGAAACATACCCTATGCTCAATTTCGGCGTATTAGGAAAAATTGTACTTTGTAATTTGACTTTGATCAACAGGCTGATTTCTGGATTTACACGAAAGGGCTATTCAAAAGAGTTAATTTTCGAAGCTAAAACAAAATATTCAAAATTTTAACCCTCCAGATAGGTGTTAAAAATCTGAAAAAAATAATAAAAAAGAGTGGACAAGAAAAGGATTTTAGCTTGAGTTTTGTCACTTCATATAATTCACAACAAGATGAGCTGTGAACAAAGGCTCAGCAGCGCTAGAAAGCATCAGCCGAATGCAACACAGATCTGCCTCTGGTTATCGATCACGTTTTCACAAAAAAGTAAAAAAGCTTTCACTGCTGGATCTATTTTTGTTTTTGACATAAGAATATATAATTCACAACAAAGAGAAGAAAAAAATCTTTTATCAAAACACTGGAATATTTTACACTAGATCCAGTTCTTAAACCCTGGCCCCCACCAAAACCTCAGATTATGTATCAGAGAGCAAAAACTCTTAAAAATATTATTGCATTTGAAATGCAGTGAAAATATAGTTGGTTCATTTTCGTGTAAATATTGTGACCTTTTGACTTTTTCTACTGGGGAGACTTTTAGAATAAATACACATTTGACTTGTGCATCTTCCTTTGTGATATACAGTATGTGATAACATATTTTTGTAGAGTGCAATATGTAGGAAGAACAACGACTAAGTTGTCGAGGAGGGTAAATGACCATCCTCCACTTCCTCTTCCTGACCATTACCAGAACCCTGGCTTGTCTCATGCGCTCTACTCTGTGAGCTGAACCGCCGTCCTGCACCCGCCCTCGACCTAGGACCATTGTCTAAAGAAGACCCATACAACTGCGAAACAGTCAGGCGGTCTACATCCTCCGGTGAGTAAGGCTCTGTGTCCGCCTCCTCATCCTCCTCCTCCATTACTGCTGTGACCTGCTACTGCAGAGTGCAGAGGGCTGTGGAGTCGAAGTCGGAGTTGTGGAGTCAGAGTCGGTGCCCATTTTGCAGGAGTCGGAGTCGGAGTTGGAGTCGTTAAAAAATGGACCGACTCCGACTTCCAAAATATGTAATAGATTGGTCTAGTTAGTTCAATGCGGTGCCAAGAGCAAGAGAAATTGGGTCTTGCCAGTGCTAGTGCTCCCATATCTTCAGCCTCATCACATGAGGAGTGTAATTGACGACAGGGAGCAGACAACTCGTTACCGCAGGGAGAAGACCCTGCTCCCATCGCAAACAGATTGACCAGATTTCAGCAAAATTTTTCACTTCATATTTACAATTTATTAACGTTTTTTGTGTTCTAAAGTCGTATCCTATAAATATATTTTATGTCGACAAGCAAAAGGGTAACAATGTTTTGAACTTTTGACTTTCAGGCTCCATATCTCACCATCCATCTGAGACTCCCATCATTTTATAGACAATCATCTTGGCTCTCATACATAACTTTTACTTTCAACTATTTAGCATCTACTGAGTTCTGCAGACTCTTATGTAACTGCATTGTTACTGTTTTGCTCCCGGTGGTGGAACAATTTTTTTTCTTCTTGTTACTACAAATTACACCCTGTCCTCACATTCCCTAATAGCTCAGTGTGTTATTAGGCTGATTCCCAAGCGAAAGGTTACTGGTTCGAGCCACCATGAAGAAGATTCCCCAAGAAAAGAGAAACCGCATCATCCAGCTCATCGATAGCATCTCTCAGCCAAGAGAATTGTCAAACTGCATCATGTGAGGCCCTGACAGCTGGAAGAATATGAAATGAAGTCCTTCCATTCCAAAGCCAAGAGGTGACGTTCAAGCAAAATATCATAGTCAACCAGTCGCTCATCACAAGGTCGATCAGTTCTAACGCGACAGACACAGCAGTGGAGGCGGCTCGTAGGCTTCATAAGAGTGAGATCACAGACGTCCATGCAAGCACCGGGCAACACGCATTACACAGGTCTGGAATGATGGCCCAAAAAAGGGGAAGAAGCCTCGACTTCAATCTCGTTATAAGAAGCGTCGCAAAGAGTTTACAGAAAAGTACGAAAAATAGAAGTTTGTAAACGGGTGATTTGGAGTGAAGAGATGAAAGTCAATAGACCGGGCTCTGACGGGGGCAAATGGGTTTGGAATAATCAAGGGAAAAGGGGGCTAATGGATCGAGAAGCCTGAAGACCTGTCAGGTTCGGTGGAAGAAGCCTGCGGATATGGGGATGTTTCACAGCCAAAGATGTTGGATACTTGACCGTATTGATGGTGACCTCAGTGCCGAGCTCTATGTGAGTATACTACAAGATGAGTTTCTTCATACACTCGAGTACTATGGGTATGAAAAGGACAACATAGTGTTCCAGCAGGACAATGACCTGAAGCATACATCAAGGTTGGGGGAGTGGTTCAATGACAATGAAGTAGAGTTGCTGTATTGGCCTCTACAGTCCCCAGACCTCAACCCAATCCAACACTTGTGGTTAGAGTTGAAGAAAAAGCTTTATTTGTACCCAAATCCAGTCTGCACCAACATTGGGAACGTGGAGAAGAGACCGGGGAGCAGATTTTGGTCAAGACATGCATGAATCTAATCCAGAGCCCAGAAGGATTCAGGCAGTGCTGAAAGCCAAATTTTGATTTTTAGGAGCAGAACAGTAACAATGCAGTTACATGACAAGAATCTGCAGAACTAAACAGATGCTAAATACTAAATAATGTATATATATGATAGGTAAGATGATTTTCTATAAAATGATGGTAGTCTCACGTTCAAAGCTGTAGTGAGATATGAAGCCTGAAAGTTAAAAGTTAAAAACATTGTTACCATTTTGCTTGTCAGTGTAAGTTCTACCTAAATAGCTTGATTATTTTATCATAAGGTGATAAAAAGCCTGATGTTACAATTTTACTACAGTAAAGTTATCACTTAAACATGCACCATTTTTAGGGAGTCGGAAGTCGGAGTCGGGGTCGGTGTCAGGAAAATTGAGGCGTCGGATTGGAGTCAGAGCTTTGGCTTACCGACTCCACAGCCCTGGCTAATGCTTGTTCCAGTAAAAATATTACCAGAACGGACCCGACTGACCATTTTGGTGGCCTCTTCAAAACTTCCAAGGATGGTGCAGAGATCCTTCACCTGTCTCCACGATCTATGAGTTAACACCCCGAGGTCTGAAATACTGCTCGTGAGGCCATACATAATGGCATTACCCTGCTGCCACAATCGCTGGAGCATGGAATTAAAGTGTGTTGCCACATCACATATCTGACGGTTGATGGGGAGGCCCAGATCACGCTGCAACGCTGTCAGTCATGCCGAAGCAGGGTGCGTACACTGGACGTGTGAGCTAAGACCTCGAGCCTTCCTCAGCAGACAGTCAAGACCCAGGTATCGGTTGAGAAAGTTCTGCACAATAAGGTTCATGATGTGTGCCAGGCAAGGGATGTGCGTAAGTCTACCGATCTTAAGGGCAGTAAGGAGATTTATCCCATTGTTGCACACCACCTTGCCTGGTGTCAGGTTCTTAGCACCCAGCCACTGGTTGGTCTGAGTGTGCAGAGCCGCCCACAGCTCTTGACCTGTGTGTTGAAGGGCTGCAAGACACATTAATTTGAGAATGGCCTGGTTTCTCATGGCATGTGATGCTACCTGTCGAGGTTTGGGATCAGGACTCTGCACCATCTCAGCAGTGTTGAAGAGTGTCGGCTGAGACCCATCACCAGAGGCACGGTCATCCAGCAAACTCACCCAGTGAGCAGTCAGTGAGATGCAACGCCCTTGACCGGATTTACTAGTCCATGTGTCTGTAGCGAGATGGACTTTGGTGAACACAGATGCAGAAAACACGCTAGAGATCTTTTCTGCAATGTGGCAAGCCAGGGCAGGAACAGCTTTTCTGGTGAAGAAATTCCTGTTTGGCATCTGATTTTGGGGGAATGCCAAGGCCATTAAATGGTGGAACCAATCTGTGTCCACCAGGTCGAAAGGCAACATTTCCAAGGCCAATAGCCTGGCATTGTCGACATTCAAGTTTTTGTCTTCAGGATGGCTATGGTGAAAGCGTTTCTTATGCTCCCACACCTGGTACACAGAAGGCTGGCTGGTGGACTAGCTGAGGTACGGCATGCAGGTCACGCTGGTGGAAGGGGAAGGTGTAAGTTGTGTTGCTGGTGGTTGGAATCGGCCAACAGTATCTGGGACTGGGGATGATGCTTGCTCATGCTGCTCCAGCATATCGGCAGCAGAGAACTGCTGGGGCTTGGAAGTGGTGGAGGAGGAGGAGGCAGAAGTTGTCACCGTTGGAAGCCCAGGACCTGTGTGGCCTTTTTTCACCAAGCGACTATTCCACAGCAATTCATGCTTTCCATGCATGTGCCTGTTTATGCTTGTGCTGCTTAAACTTTTTCACTCTTTCCTCTACTGACGCGTTGATGGCAATTCAAGCATATGATATCAGTCGGCGAATTTGAGACTTCATCAAAAAAGGCCCAGTCTTCATAGGTCCTGGACCTCTTCGACTGTGAAAACCTAGTACCGGTGTTCCCGCTGCCACCACTGACCATGGTTGGTGGAGTAATGTCATTGTCTTGTACAACCGCCCTCTCTCTTTCTTAGGCCGAACCTGCACTGACACTACCCCATCATCCTCCTCTTCCACTGGTGATGCACTCGCCATCTGCTGCTCAAAAGACCACGTTTGGTCCTCAATGTCATCATCATCATAGGTGACTTCCTCTTCCTCACAGTCTACATCCTCAAGCTGCGGGCTAGAAGCCACAGGCACTGCGAGGCATTGCTGACTGCTCGATATTTCTGCCGACAGGCCAGCTTCCTTCTCCACCTCTGAGGGCATCAGCGATTGTTCGTCAGAGCAGACAAAATCATCCTCTTTGGCCTCTTGATCTTTTGAAATGCCTTCTGACCCCAACCACATTGTGTTGTAAAAGAGCTCTTTAAAATATGGATTATTTGGAGTGGTCTGTATATTGGGTTGTGACATTCGGCCCATGTTTGCTTCAGGTTGGACTGTTGATGATGATGATGATGACATTTGTGGCCCTGACTGAGAGGAAGAGGAGGTAAAACCGCTGGATGCAGGGTCTGATAATCACTGAAGAACAGATTTTCGACACTGTTCAGTAATAAGACACACAGCGAGCAAGCGATGAAAGGCCTGACAGTCCTGCGACTGACGATGTGCTCGCTTGTATGTTGTCAGAAGCACTGGAAGGAGTGTCTGGTCTCATACCTCTATGTCCACTTCCTACGCCACTCCTTGCTCGCAAACCACCTCTAGTTCTCACCATGTTCAAAAACTAAATATTATAGCTTTGCGTGTGGCACAAGATATGTATAATAAAAAAGAGAGACATGTATATATGTGGATCACAATAACCCACTGGTATATTTCAGCGTTATGTGGACTTAAAATTACACTTTTTGGCATTGAGTAAGATTTAGCAACAGAGAGAACTCTATTTCTTGGATACATATCTGTATGACAATAACACACGGTATATTTGAAAGGTATTTCACCCCAAAAACTGCCAAAAATGAACTTTTCTCCACTCAGAATAATTTTCACCAACCAACCACAATTTCAAATATATTTCTTTGTTGAAAATGAGAAACTCTGGATAATGCCAACACACCTAAATTCCTTCCTATGGTCCCAGATTCTGGTGCAACTCAATATCCCATTTTTAGGCCCTATGGCCCTAACCAGGGACAAATGGCGAAGGTGTGCCACAAAATCTAAATTATCCTCTGAAGGATTTTTGTTTCTTTTTAATCTGTTGATGGGAAATCCTCAAATGAGACCATAGTTTGACAAAAAGTTATTCAGACTAGCTGATTTAATTGACTACAGAACCTTGTGGCTACTTCTGTTTCATTCTCTGAGAGAACAATTCAATTTACCAGACAAGTGTTGTTATTCCTACCTGAAAATCAAACATTTTATGCAACACATCTTCCGGTCAGATATAGTTTCTAAGCCTACAAGATTTGAAACCCTATGTCGTTTGAGCTCCATGACGAAAGGGCTTATTTCTTATATTTATAGCTAATTACTTTGCCCAGACTTAGACACCCTGGTAAAACATATATGGAGTATTGTAGACTCGTTTGGGAGCGGGCTGATATATCTTCAACATGCACCGCCTACAAAGAGAATGTGTATAAAATAATGACGCTTTTGTACCACACACCATCTTTATTATATAAACTGAATCCAACTGTATTTGATGTTTTTTGGAGATGTGGTGCACCGCAGGGTCATGTTTATCATATTTTCTGGTCTTGCCCACTCATAGAGCGATTTTGGTTACAGGTGCGCAGTCTTAATAATGATGTGAGAGGAGTCCTTACCCCTAGAGACCCGTTATTCTGCTTATTCAATATTCTACCTCGACAAATAAATAAGAAAACATTGAAGCTAATAATGCATATCCTTACAGCTGTGAGGTGTCTGATCATGAGCTTTTGGAAAAAAGTGAACCCTCCATCTATGTCAGATCTACATAACCAAATTAGGGAAGTTAGGACTATGGAACATCTTACGGCCCTATTACATAACTCTATTGATTGCTTTGAGACAATATAGTCCCTGTAGGATATCTACATCATTAGCTACGTCCTGTAGTTGTCTACACATTTGCAAGCAAATATAATTTTCTTAAATTTACGTTCGCAGAGAGTTACTTTCATTATGTGATTGTCTTTCCCCCCTTTTTTGTATCGTGTCTTGTGATTTAGTGTTGTTTAACATGCTTTTTCTATTTTGCATAATTTTCGTTATGAGTTCTACGGTATGTAGTTATGTACATCTTATCTTTGTGATACATACAGAGCTGGTGGTTTATTTTCATGGTGTACATTTGAAATATGTATCTATTTATTCTACAAGACCAGTCATACATGTTTTGTAACTTTATTCAAAAATTTTAATAAAACAGTTATATATAAAAAAAATAATATATATATCTTTTTATAGGAGATTTGGAAACGGTATGTTTTACAATTACTGAACCCCAAAACTGTCAAAATTAACTTTTCTCCACTCAGAATAATTTTCACCAACCAACCACTATTTGAAATATATTTCTTTGTATGGAAGATTTAGAAACGGTGCGTTATACAATTACTGAACCCCCAGAACTGCAAAAATGAGATTTTCTCCACTCAGCCGACCACAATTGTCGTAAAATAACAGTTTCTGGAAGTGGGAAAGATGCAGCCAACAATAACAAACTCCCTAACTATTATCAACCACAAACGTATCAAAAAAGCCAGGAAAAACTACTATGAATCAAAAATAAAAAAGCACCTATTAAATACTGAACAGGGTAATACAGTAGCAATCAGGACTAGGCAAGGAGGGGTAAAATGCCATCCACAAACAGTAATGCATAACATATAACATCATATAAGGACTATTTATAAAGGATAACAGCATATAACACATTTGTAAACGTGGGCTAAAGTAATCATATCATATCATCTCAATATAATAGTGTGTATTTTAATCCCCACAATATCTTAAAACTTCATCTAAAGGTGAAAAAACATGAATAGTCACATCCACCAAGTTACCTGTATAAGCTACCACATAACAACAAAGTCCCGACGCACGTTTCACATTGGGCTTCCATGATCGCAAACTGGCCCTGATGCAGCGCCTGGTCAGAGAAAGAGACTCCCGAGCCGAAAGGCTGCAGAGCGCACACCAACACACGCTCTTACAACAGGTACAGCCTGCAGCGTCCACCTCACACCTCCGTGCGGCTGTGGAAGCGGCTCTATGTCTCCCTGACCCACTGTCCCATCCCTTAAAGGACTTGGGGAACCCGATAAGTCACCCAGCACCCCAGCGGCGGCCCACTGCACCGACGAGTGCCACCTGGGACGCACATGAGGCTTTTCTAAAATGGCAGACTCACAGCCTGCCTTGGATCTACTACCTACACTGCACTCTCAGCAGTATGTTATACATGAGATCGTGGGCTCGTGGCAGACTCAGGCAGCTCAAGCCTCTAATTCTATGGCAAACAGGGCAGACATGGGATCCTTCTAATAACTGGACACAAGAAAGCCTTGTTGCTGACACTGGAGGGAGAGGGCCAATCAACTCCTCCTGACTGCCCTTTTTCCCTGTCTCCCCCCACACAGTCTCCACCTCACACTGCCTTAATGGCCCTGTTTCCTCGCAACTCACAAAACCCTCAGGGGCGACACTTCATCGCTGAATTTTCTCAGCCCACCAAGGGGACAGAACCAACTATAGACTCACTGGCAGCCCTGGATACAGACATGTTGCAGGCCATCCCCAGAAGCCTGCCGCAAAGCTGCAATGATAACCAAGGCTCTCAGAGGGGATTTATCCAAGCCACGTCCTATGTTTCTTCTGACTCACCCTCCTATGCTCCACATCGTAAAGTGGTCACAGCTTACAGCTCAGATTTAACCCCCGAAGCCTCCCCCTGGTATGTCTCCACCATGCCCCAATGTGATGGAGGCCCTCGAGGCTGTTTAACCCCCCCACCCCTCAACACCAGCTGGTAGCACTACCTGGAACTCCAACCCGTCATCTCCTACTTTGGAAGATAGTCCAGCCCTACATCCTCAGGGCTCTCACCCTCGGAAATCCTCTTCTCCCCCTGCGGGATCAATTGGCCCGAGCCCCACGCCTGGTCTCCTCCACCAGAAGCTGCAGGCTCTGTTGTCTCTTTTGCCATCCAAGGACGATGTGCGGCAATAGGTACGCGACCTTCAGCAGGCATGGCGGCAGGACCTGCGCCCAGTAAAAACAGCCGTGGCAGATTTCCAACTGAAAGTTCAGCAGCTCGAAAAAGAACGAAACTCTACAAATCTCACCCTATCTAATCTGCAAGCCTCAATCGCTGAGCAATGTGACCGACCGGCTCACCTTGAAGCACAGTTTGATGATTTGGAAAACCGTAATAGGCGCAATAACATTAGGTTGTGTAGTCTACCTGCATCTGTCAGCACTTCAGAACTCATCTCAACGCTAACCAAAATTTTTAACCACATTTTGGGCCGTCTGTTGGACACCTTTATTGGATTTGATCGTGCACACAGAGCTCTCCGCCCGCAGAGCCAGGATCTTGCCCTAGGGATGTGATCTGCAGAGTCCATCATTATACAGTTAAAGAGGAGATCTTGCTGAAGACCCGCCTCATGAAAACCATTTTGTTTGAGGACATTCAGATTGGACTTTGCCCTGATCTTTCTGGACGCACCCTAAGCATGAGAGCAGCACTCAGGCCTTTGCTCGCTGAGCTGCAGGAAAAGAACATTTCATATTGAAGGGGCTTGCAATTCATGCTCCAGGTGAAACATAACGACACTCTTGTCTCACTCGAATCCCTGACGGACCTCCCTCATTTCTCCGCTGCTCTGGGGCTCCCAGAAATTTACATTCCTGATTGGGAATCTGCCGTTGACACAACGATCCCACTCTCCACGTCTTCTGCCTCTAAGAACTTGCCCCTGCAGATGTCGAAGAAGCTCTGGAGATGCTGAGCCAGTCTTAGTGCTTGTATACTGCTGTTTTATATTGCCTGGCCTTGGTGTTACATGCCTCACAGGTTTCCCCTCTTGTTTTTTTTCCCCATCCCCTTCCAATCCCGCCAATCAGAGCCGGTACCCCCCATCTATAAAAGTTGTGGTCTCACAATTCGACCTGTATCCCCCAATCCTTTCTCATGCATAACATTAGAATATCATCCTTAATGTTAAGGGATTCAAATCACCTGATTCTGTACTATCTCCACAAATAAAAATCCCATATAGTATGCCTACAGGAGACACACTTGCTTAGGTCTCATATACAATCCTTTCGTAACCGTTACTTCCCTGCCTGGTAACCCCACACAGAAGACTAAGGGAGTCGCCATATTCTTCCATAAGTCATTACCAGTTCAGGTACTTGATGTGTTTATGATGAGGAGGCCAGGACCGTCTATGTGAAGTGCAACATACAGGGACATATTTATACAATAGCTAATATTTATGTGCCCAACTCCAATCAAATATCTTTTCTTACCAAAGCCCTGGACGACTTAACCATCTTTGCCCAGGGTCAAATAATGCTATGTGGCGACGTTAATATGGCCATCCACCCCCTCTCGACACCTCACTGGGCCACTCCTCTGTCCCCTTTCACGTAACTAATAAGCTTAAGCGATTGCTCCATAATATGCAACTATCTGATGCGTGGAGGTTAATGCACCCCACTGATAGGGACTACACCTTTTTTCATACCCACACCATTCTTACAGTCGTATCGACTACATTTTCCTCCAGCACTCTCTTCTCTCCCGGGCCGTGGACACCAAGATAGGAAATATGCTCCACTCTGATTAAAAGGGATTAGGATTTACAAGAAGACCTCGCGGATCCTATCTTAGATGCCTTCAATACAGTCTTCCACAAGACACCATTTGATCCTGCGTTTCTTAAAGCGCATATCACAGTAATCCCTAAGGAAGGCAAGGATCCAAGTGTTTGTCAAAGCTATCGGCCCATCTCCCTTATCAACACGGACGCCAAATTATTTGCTAAAGTGATAGCCCTGCGCTTAAATCCTTTATTGGGTGACATTATCAGTCTGGACCAAGTGGGCTTTGTACCTCAAAGGGAAGCTAGGGATAACACGCTGAAAACATTTAATCATGCCCGCAGCTCTAAAACTCCCTATATGCTGCTCTCACTGGATGCGGAGAAGACTTTTGACTGGGTCGCCTGGCCTTCCCTAATGGGAGCTCTCTCGTCTATTGACAGCGGACCGGTCTTGCTGTCAAAGATCCTTGCACTATATCGCTCCCCACAAGCGTAGGTCCACGTTAATGGCTCCCTCTCCGCCCCTTTTACTATTAGCAATGGTACCAGGCAGGGATGTCCCCACTCCCCATTACTGTATGCTCTAGTGATGGCGCATCTGTCGAGGGATATCCGCTCAGACACGTCACTACACGGAATCTGAATCAGGACTGGCCAAGTTAAATGCTCTGCGTTCGCGAACGATCTGCTGTTATACATAACTGAGCCTCTCGTCTCACTCCTCTCAATCCTTCGGGCCCTTCGTGACTTTGGTTTCCTCAGTAACCATAAAATCAATATTTCCAAAAGTGTGGCCCTAAATCTTAACCTCCTGTCCGAAACACTTGCCTTAATTAGAAGCAATTACTCCTTCTCATGGGCTAAAACCTACTTCAAATACCTAGGTATCCACATTTCCTCAGATTTAAATAAAATCTTTGAAGTTAACATCGCACCACTGCTACACTTGATTCAAGGGGACTTGAGCAGATGGGACAAGACAAACTTCTTGTGTATCGGCCGAATAAACATCTTGAAAATGAACATTCTCCCTTGCTTGCTTTATCTATTCCAAGCGATCCCTCTCCAACTCTCTAAACCATTTTTCCGAACCCTGAACAGAATCATCACACAATTCGTGTGGGCCAGAAAGCACTCCAGGATCTCCAAAGCTACTCTAATGAGAACACGGTTGGAAGGTTGGCTATCCTTGCCGAACTTTCAGGCCTACTTTCTATCCTCAGTAGCAGTTAGGATTCTGGACTGCTTCCATCATGCACGTAATTAACTTTGGGTCCAGATTGAATCCACTTTATATGGCCATCCCGTCGCACCCTTGCCTTGGCTACCCTCCTCAATGTTACCCCAAAAAATTTTATGTACACTTCCTTTGATAACCCAAACCACCATACTGACCCACAGAGCATTCCACTCTTCCATGCATATCTTCGAATCGGGAGGTCCCATCACCCCGCTCACAGGGAATCCCATCCTTCTTGACGCCTTGAAGGCAGCCTCCTCGTTCCTCACGGGGGATAAGGGTTTCATTATCATGAAGGACCTATCTCTAGATAACACCTTTAGACTTAATCGTGAACCTGGCTGCCACATGCTTCTCCAGATTGAACTATCAGATTGAATTATCAATTGCGCAGTTTCTATTCTACACACAAATCGTCTCTGTCCTTGAATAGACCTTTGATGACCTTTGAGACTTGGTGTATTCAGAAAGTTTATACTGGGCATCTTCTCTCAAAGGTCTATGGCCTATTATCTGCTTCGGGTGTCCTCCCTAAACTCCCATACCAATTAGCGTGGGAGAGGGTTTTATCCAAAGAATTCTCGGATGAGGACTGCAACAAAACCTTCTACCTAGTCCACAAAACCTCTGTCTCAGTTAGGGTCCAATTAATGAATTACAAGATCCTGTCTCAGTAATATAAGGTCCCTTTCCTACTGTACGCCATATACCCCTCAGTTTCCAACATTTGCTGGCGGTGTCAAAAGGAAGTTGGCACCATGTTACATATATGGTGGAAGTGCCCCTCCCTAGAACAAATCCACGCTATTCAATTGATTTGTGCCGAAATCTTTAATAATGATCCAGCCGTTCTACTCCTGGTCGCCATCCACCATCCGGCGCACATAATGAAAACCCATCTACTCTCATTCCTACTAAACGCGGCTAAGGCCATCATTTCTCGACTCCACAGTATGTCCCTCCCTTACGGATTGGCTCAAGGAGGTTCACACAATTTGTAGGCTGGAGGAGCTGCGTTGTGACTCGCTCAATGAGGTGGAATGCTTCCTGCACACTTGGGAGGACTGGCTCACCTTCTGCAGATCCCCTCGTTACCGCACTCTTTGAGAGATGACACAAACTATCGTGCCTACTATCTCTCCTGAGTCATGAGATAGCCACAACCCTCCTGTGATGGACTGCCGGCTCCGACTGTTCCCCTCTCCACCTCCTCTCCTAGTTTTGTTTTGTTTGAACTCTGTTGAATCAGCCTCCCAATGTTGTCTCTGTAAGAGACTTTACCTCGATCGAGTTCACGCTTATAACCAGAAATACTTTGTGTTACTCTCGAGGTTGTCATTTTCTCATATGCTGTTTTGTTTGAACTCTATGGACGATACTTTCACTTGTCACTTGTGATGGATTGTACTTATGATATGTTTTGTATCTACCTACATTTGTTAAAAGCTGTTCATGTATATGGATCTTGAAGCTTGTACCATTGTATTCCTTTCTGTAATGTTTCTATCATTCTAAATAAAAGTTTCTTTGAATGAGAAAAAAAATATATAACATCATTTATCCCATACACGGTCCACTGTAGAAGTAAAAAAAAAAAATTACACGGGGGCATGGCCTAGTATGCTGGCAGGAAGACGTGTTCTTTAGGTGCTCCGTTAAGGCCTTCTCTTTAAAGAGTGACAACAGCGCATTTATGGGTCCCAGGAGAACCAAAAAGAGGTCCAAGGTTGCCCTGACACTCCGGTGCCGGGAGTACTGATCCGGACATTTTTTGAGCTGCTTTTGAACTTACAGTCAGCTCCAGTGTCTGCGGACACCTTGCCTGAGCGGGCGCCATCTTCCCCGCCTGGCCGTGAGGTTTCATATACGCCGCTTGCCTGTGGCGTGGCGTAGAGGAACGCAGCTGCATCGCTAGGAGACCGGCTGCAGGGACGAGAGCTGTTATCCCCGCCAGACCGGGACGCATCCTGTGTGCCACCTGATCACAGCTCACCAGCGGAGTATCCAGCTGCGGCGCTGAGGGGACGGAGCTTAACATCGGCGTCATCTTCCCCACACTTCTCGGACACTTCCCGCACGCTGCCGACCCGTGGCCCTGCTGTAGAGGACCAGACAGTGTCCCAGAGACGCCGGCAGCTACCATCGCCGCCGAGACCCACCTCATCAGCGGATCGCAGTGCCTGGAGCGAAGTGGAGCACTGATGAAACCCCCTCCCATGAGGTTGGGGGGGGGTGTTATGGCGGCGAGGATGTCGCCACTAGGAGACCATCCCTTACCCCTGACACAGCCAGGAGGATCTGGGGACCGCATGGGCCCTCTGGAGGATAAGGAGAGGGGGACCATGCTTCACCTTATTATCCCAAGTGCTGGACATGAGTGGAGGGCGGCAGAGGAGCTGGGGGCTACCCATGTGGGCGTCCTTGCACTGCAGCCGGTTTGCTTTCTGAGTCACCTATTGAAACTGGACATGTGCCCTGGGGAGATCCGTCATGTGCCCAAATGTCCCTTGGTGGTCCTCAGAGATACTCACAGGAGTCTGTCCCGGACCCGGTTGAGGCTTCATTTGCGGGGAGTGAATGCCTAGACTCCTGGGCCATACATATATCGCCCCCAGACAGCCCACAGGCACAGCCTAACAGGCCCAATTCCAGTGTACCCGGAGGGCTTCCGACCTTCTATGCAGTCTCACCTGATGCTGAACAACATCAACTTACTCGAGGAAACTCTGCTGAAGTTGCTTTTAATATCACAAAAGATAGAGCCTTATCAATTCTTAGAGGCCACCCAGAGCTCCAGGTGCTCCTGACGCTTTTACCAACTAAAAATGACATGTCGGCCATGGCAACTGCTCTCAAGCGTGCGTGGCAGCAGGACATAGGCACGATTAAGGCCAACATCTCCACTATCCAAGATAGAGTACAATCTCTTGAATCTTCACATTCATCTGGCCAAAAATCCATCTTGGATCTACAAATGGCACTTTAATCCAAACAATCCCTCCACCAACATCTAGTCGAGCAATTTGATGTCTTAGAGAATAGAAATAGGAGGAACAATTTTAGAATTAGGGGTCTCCCGGAATCTGTCAAGCCACAAGAATTGATCCCTTCACTGAGTAAGCTTTTCAATATGCTCATGGGAAAGGCCTCCGATACTCATATCGAAATCGATAGAGCACATAGAGCCCTCCGCCCTATGAGTCAGGATGTCCCAAACCTCGTTACGTAATCTGCGTCATCTATTATGCCGTCAAGGAGGAAATGATGAAAAAAGCGAGACTTGCCCCCACTATTCTATATGAGAGCATCAGGCTAGTTGTGTTTCCTGATCTATCAAGGTGTACCTTACAACTAAGGTCAGTACTGAAGCCTCTCTTGTCTGCTCTCCAAGCAAGGCAAATAACATACCGATGGGGATATTCTTTTGCCCTCCACGTGAGGACAGAAGAGGGCACTGTGACTTTTAGAACACCAGCGGACCTTCCAGTCTTCCTTTCAGCCCTGAAATTGCCCATGGTTGTTTTGCCTGACTGGGAATCTGCTGCCTCCAACACCCCACCGCAATTGCCTTCGGTTCAGGCTCCGTCTTCTCCTCGACAATTTGGAATGACTGGGACCCAGAGGGAGCAGCGGCTCCCGAGATCACAGAGACTGGTCTCACGTATTGAAAGAGTGGATGGTGCCAACAAGCGGAGTCTAGTACATAATACACAGTGATGTTCATGATCTCCTTGCATGGCAGCAGTCTCGCTGTGGCAACCTCTTGTCTTTAATATTGATGCCGTTATTTTTCTGGCTGTCCCTCTGAAACCAGCTACTCGAATCTGATTGATGTTGGCAATGTGGCACAGGTTATCTGGTTGAGGCAACTTATAGTTCCCATTGCCTTCATACGTTCAGATCAGTACCTTGGACCACTGAGATAATGTTCAAATTTTATGTACATTACGCCACTCTTTGATGCATTCTCAAATACTGAAAAATCTTTGCTCCACCATAGGCCCTATGAATAAATGGCTTAGTTACAGTTCTCTATTTGGGTTACTTGATTAACCCTATCCTTGGTCAGATAGGAATCCCTGTCCTCCCCCCAATAGGTTGTCTACAGACACGGTGTGTTCATTTTTCTGCAGTGATAGAATCTGCAAACTTTAGATTTTCTTGCTGGCCTGTTTCTTGGCTATCAGGCTTACGTTTCACGTTCTTCTTTTCTAAGATTGTTACTTCTGCGTTAATTGACTTCGTGTAGATCTTGCCCCCCATTTTTATTGTTAGCTAGTTAATAGATCTCACAAAATGATGACTCTCAGAATTTCCTCTCTCAATTTGGGGGTCCACCTTTTCCTTAGCAAACATCTATGTCCCCAATCAGGGCCAGCTCACCTTTCTATCTATGGTACTCGATGAACTAAATGAGTTCGCTCGAGGCAAAATTGTCTTATGCGGGGATTTTAACCTGGCCCTGCAACCGAGTTTAAATACCTCCATGGGGCGTTCCTCGGTCTCACATAACAAATTAAATAAGGTTTGAAGGCTATTGCATGATATGCAGCTTTGCGATGTACTCACCCAAATGTGAGGGATTACAACTTTTATTCGCACCCAAACAGAGGGTTATAGTAGGATTGATTATGTGTTTCTTCAACATATTCTATTGCCTGATGCTAAAAACACCAGCATTGGTAACATCCTACTCTCTGATCATGCCCCAATATTTTACGAACTAGACATTCCACATGCTCTGCCTAAACAATTTAAATCAGACTATAAAACTTATTATCAATACCCATGCTTCGGACCCCTTCTCCCCCCAAATAAAGTGGGAATCCTTGAAATGTGTAGCCAGGGGGATTCTGATAAAGCATGGGGCGAGGTTAAAGCGAGAGGCGGCTCTCAAACTTAGGTCGTTGCTGGCCAGATTAGCAGATCTAGAAAGTTCACATAAATCCACACTGTCCGACTCTGACTTGCGCGACCTCTTGCAAATTAAGCAAGAGATTCTGCAACTGTTGGACAAAAAAAGCGGCCTGATTTAGGCAAATTTGTGTTGGAAATTACTATGCTTCGAGCAATAAACCAAGCAAAATGCTGACTAGAGCCTTTAGGGACAAAAGAGCTGCCCTCTTTATACATTCAATCAAAACCAAGCCAGGCAAAACAACATTCCTCACTCAGGGGATTCTTGATGAATTTCATACGCACTATCAGGAATTATACAACCTTCCTCCCCCTGGCTTCACATTGCCCACTATTCCAGATCTTAAAAATCTGGATGCCTTTATGAGAAGAGTGGCTCCTCCCGAACTTGGCTCGGAACGTTTGGAGGCATTAGAAGCCCCTTTCTCTGTACAGGATTTGGAGCGAGCCATCTCTGCCTTGCCGTCTGGAAAGAGCCCATGACCCGATTGCTTTACGGCTAAATTTTATAAAGTGTTTAAGGATGATCTTTAAGGCCCCCTTTTGGCATCGTTTAACTCCGATGTTCAGCCATTTCCTCCCTCCTTTGTGCAGGCCCACATCACAGTGATCCCCAAACCAGGGAAAGACCCTATGTTATGTTCCAGTTATAGGCCTATTTCATTAGTAAACACAGATGCCAAACTGTATGCAAAACTTATTGCCTTAAGACTTAATACCATCTTGGAAGATCTGATACATATAAATCAAGTGGGCTTTGTGCTGAGGAGGGAGGTAAGGGATAATACATTAAAAGACCTTCTGCCTTATTCATCAGGCACAGAGGTCCCAGACTCCTCTTATGTTGCTGTCCCTTGACACCGAGAAGGCGTTTGACAGGGCAGACTGGGGTTTTTTGAAGTCTGCCCTGTCAAACGCGGGGATTGGTCCAGTCATGCTGCAGAAAATTATGGCACTGTATCGGATCCCGTCAGCGCAGATCAGAGTTAATGGAGCACTTTCCAAGTCTTTTGACATACGCAATGGGACGCGGCAGGGATGCCCGTTGTCCCCCATCTTATATGTCATTGTGATGGAATGTCTGATGCGGGCTATCAGAGCGGACGGGGAGGGGTCTGAAAATTGGAGACAAACAACATAAATGTGCAGCATTTGCTGATGATCTTTTGCTTTACGTCACACAGCCAGAAACATCCCTGTTTGCTCTGATAAACTTGCTAGATAAATTTGGCCAGTTGAGCAACTTTAAAGTAAATTGGTCCAAAAGTGTAGCGTTAAATATCAATATAGATCCGGTTCTGGTAAAAACATTACAGAGCAGGTTTGCTTTTAAATGGGCGACAGACCACTTCACATACTTAGGAGTGCAGATCTCAAAGAGACTAGATAAGGTCTTTGACTTAAATTTTGCCACTCTCATTCAAACTATTAAAAATGATCTGACCAAATGGGATTGGAAGGATTTTTCCTGGATGGGCCGTATCAATATTCTCAAAATGAATATTCTTCCTAGGCTCCTATATCTATTTCAGACACTTCCAGTGATTCTCTCTAATAACTTTTTCCGAGACCTCAATAAGTGTTTTGGGACATTTGTTTGGGGCAATGCGAGACCAAGGGTTGCTAGAGAAATTCTGAACAGACATAAAGATGAAGGTGGGCTGGCCCTTCCAGATTTGAAGTTTTATTATAAAGCGTCAATCGAGGCTAGAGTTCTGGATTGGTTCCACGCTAAGACTTTGAAATCATGAGTGCAACTTGAAGATGCATCGTATGGTAGCCCCGTATCATCCTTGTCCTGGATACTGCCTTGTCTTAAGGACTTTAAATTAGCTAGTTTGCCTCTTATCTCCCAGATCACCATGTCAGTTTTAAAAAAATATGGAATCCAATGTAAGCTATATGCCCCCAATGGCCTGCTCATACCAATTAACGGCAATCCTGAATTGCAATTATCTGCCCCATGACTAATATATCAAGATAACCCCTCGCGACGACCCCAATCGATTGGAAACTTCCTAGCAAACACCTTCTTTAAGCCATATACCGTTGGAGTGCCGACACAAAGTCAATCCCTAAATATTTGGCTGCGATATATGCAGCCCAAACATTACTTTAACATTAACAGGCTCAAATTGGAGCTCGTCAGGAGCCCCTCTAGGTTTGAGGCCTTGTGTATTCAGCAGCACACC
Source organism: Phyllomedusa bahiana (assembly GCA_025379985.1). Taxonomy (NCBI): domain Eukaryota; kingdom Metazoa; phylum Chordata; class Amphibia; order Anura; family Hylidae; genus Phyllomedusa; species Phyllomedusa bahiana. Next base: position 6,287 of record JAODAL010016223.1, on the reverse strand, counting down.
CCACGACACCTCATTTCCACCTTATATGACATGCTCCTAGATACCGTGTCCCAGCGTAGACCCATATTTCGAGATAGCTGGGAGAGAGCACTAAATGTCATGTTTGGGGATGAGGAGTGGTCTGGGGCTTGTATTCTGAAGCATAGGGCTTCAATATCCTGGCGAGTTCAGGAACTTAACTACAAGATACTCTCGAGGTGGTACAGAGTTCCTACGTTATTGCATTCACTGTATCCAGCGGTCCCTGCCACTTGTTGTAGATGTGAGAGGGAGATAGGCTATTTCCAAATGTATCGGTTCAACAACCTTTCTTGGGAGCATGTCCATATGAGACTCCTGGATGGAGGTTATTCTTAATTACCTCCTAAGTAGGCATACAAACGAATTGGCCTCAAGTCTGCGCTATAAAGTATGCTTTACTTCTAAAATGTGACATTACAATACCATAACAACGGCTAATAAGTACATAAAAGTACCTCATAAGAGTACTTATGAGTCCTCATGAATCCAAATATCAGAAAATTAGCAGAGAGTGTTGCAGCACAGCTGTGCTGTTGGATGTACGGAGACACACTTGGATTCGTGAGGATTCATAAGGACTCTGTCTATACATAAAGAGGTACGTTTATGTACTTATTAGCCATTGTTATGCTATTGTAATGTCACATTTTAGAGAGAGATAGGCACCATGACACATCTGGTGAGGATGCACGGAATTACAGACATTTTGGAGCAAGATTATCGTGATAATTGAAAAAATTACAGGCCTATTGTTGCAAAATGAGCCCAAAGTCCTCCTTCTCTCCATGTTTACCTTGCCATTGCATACTCTAAGGGCATGTTCACACGACAGATTTGGCCCTCTTCCAAATCACGCCCCAAACACGGTCGCGGGCGCGCTGGGGACGTGGTTTGCGGCGAGGTTTTCGCCCATATCAATAATAGGCAGGACTAAACCCGCGCCCCACTGCGCCCCAACCGTGCCAAAAAGCGCCGAAGTCTCGCTGTCAGAATTGACAGGAGACTTCTTACACACGCACGGCAAGGCCGCGGCTCCAAAGCCGCGGCCAACTCCGCGCCGTGTGAATACCAACGCGGTTTCCCATGGAAAACCATGTTATGAACTGGGGGCGTTTGGGGCGAGGTTTGGACCAAACCCGCGACCCATCCCGCGGCCAAATCCGTCGTGTGAAAATTCCCTAAAGTGTAGACTGGTACTTTTCTTTTTAGTTGCAGCTAGATTGTTGATTCCTAGGAAATGGAGAACTACACAGGTGCCTTCCATCACTGAATGGTTTAGAGAAATCTTTCATATCCAAAGAATGGAGGAACTGAAAGCTGAAAATGTGCAGTTTCTTGACAAATTTTACAGTGTGGAGTGAGTGGAAGATCTTCACAGCTTCATCTGAATATAGGTCTCTAATCTGAAACACTATACCACACCTTGCTGCCTACTCCTCCTCCTCCCCATTTACCCCCGCCCCCCCCCCCCCCTCCTTTTTGTTCTTTTGTTTTTTGTCACATGGGATTGCAATTTCTCTTTAATTGACTAATACTGCTTAGAAGTCTTAGTTGCGTGTCACGTCTGAAAAATTCTTAGATTTTGTATTGATTCTGATTTTCTGTTTATCCCGTTTTTTTTCTTTTGCTTTTCAGTTTCTGGCTGATCTTTATATAAATAGCAACAACGGACCTCTATATATAAGTTTTTTCTGTAACCTGCAGCTCTCTTGTCCGACTTCGCTTATAGTGTTTGGGAGCGTGGCGGCCTAGGAGATGCAGGTTTTACTAAGATGATGTTATCATAAAAGCTATTTATATTCGTATATGTTTCATATGATAATTTTTCCTTTCCTTACGGATTCCTGCCGAGTTTCGGATTTATGATAAGAAGATTATTGTTCTCGCAGCGCTACTTGTTGTATTTTTAATTTTCAATAAAGTTATTTGAAAAAGGAAAAAAAAAAAAAACAACAATTTTGCCTTTTTTTGATCATCTTTTAAATTCCCCTAAAAATTGGAATGAAAAGTGATCAGAAAAGTTGCATCTATCCCAAAATAGTACTATTAAAAAGGTCACTTACCCTGCAAAAAAATGCCCCCTCACGCAGGTCAATGGGGGAAGAACAAAAAAGTTATTATGGGCAGAAAATGGAGCCGCATCACAAACTAGAATGTTTATCACGTTACTAAAACATAATGAAAACCTAACATTTGGTGTCACCGGAATCGCACCGAGCTGCAGAATACAGAGAACACTATACCGAAGTATGAATACTGTAAAAACAAAATGCAAACATGGCGCACATGCATTCTTTTCACAATTCCCCCCACTTAGAATGTTTTTTCAGCTTCCCAGTATACTCTATAGTTCAGTGACTGGCCCCATAAGAAAGTGCAGCTTGTCCCGAATTAACAACCCTCATCTGTCTATATAGATGGGAAAATAGGGGGAGAGCCAAATTATTATGACCATATTATTATGTTATATAAACGTGTGAAGGAAGTTTTAGGGTCTGTTCACACCGATGACTTACTTATTTTTAAGCTTCCAAATCAGCTTCAAATACTCGTCTGAAAACTGCTCCATATTCTACAGTTTTCATTTTTGGAGAAGATTTGATGTTTTTAGATGCGGTTTTTAATGTGTTTTTTAGGCGCGGTTTTGAAGCTCTCCATTGTTTCCTATGGACATTTTAGTCAACAGAAATGCCTCAAGAATTGAAGTCACTTGTTTGTCAGCACCAAAACTAAGGGCCACATGTATGAAAACTGTCTATATCTAAAACTCACTTTGTTGTCCATAGCAACCAATCAAAGCACCCCCTTAATTTCATATAGTGCTGTGGAAAAATGAGAGGGGCGCTCTGATCAGTTGTTATTGGCAACAAAGTGAGTTTTAGATATAGACAGTTTTCATACTTGTGGCCCCAAGTGAGTAAAAACTGTGTTGTATGAATGATGATGCCGTTTTTACATAAGAATCAGTGTAAATGAACTGGAGGCGCTTTATAGTTATTTTGTGCCTGCGTCCACAAGTTGCATATTTTTGCATTTTTCAACCATATCAACACTGCAAGCAACCAAGAAAATGCATGGATTTTCTATTAATGCAGGTGGTTTCGTGACTACATCGGATTTATAACACTGGGTAAATTCGGGAAAATTGAATAAATACTTGTGTTTCTGTTGCTTTTATTCAGCTACAATGTGAGACCCCGGCCTTACAGCACAGAGCGTCCTCCAGCCACTGACCGGCTGCACCTGTGTTACTATCAGTTATTATAATGAGCTCTTACCTTTCAGCTCTGGGCGGAGTTGGTGTCCGTCTTCATCCAGTCCGATCTCCACCACCAGATCCTCACCTAACAAGAAATGACAGATTTGTTCAGTTCTGAAGAGACATCATCAGCGCCGTGTGTACAAATAGGATAGAAAAGATAGATTGTTCAGGCACCTGTGACGAGGTGTAATGGGCTTAAAAGCAAAACTGGGAAAAGTACCCGAACCCCCTGCTCCCCCCACTATACCCAAATCATTGAAGGCCGGTGATTTAGTGTCTCAGTGTTTGAAAGGGCCCCGCATTGCTATTATACTGTATATAAGGTATATAACATGTACTGTACAGCATAACACAGCCAGAAAGTAGCGGCATCAGTGGTAAAGTGTCTGCTCTACTGGGAACCTTCTTCCTGCTCAGACAGATGGCACCTCTTAGCCGCTGGCATAGATGTCATTATATTTGGGAACACTGTGTCTGGCACTGTATCTGGGGGCACTGTGACTCTTGGTGATTCCCCATGTGGGCTCTGGTGGCACTGTATCTGGGGGCACTGTGACTCTTGGTGATTCCCCTGGTGGGCTCTGGTGGCACTGTATCTCAGGGCACTGGGACTCTTGGTGATTCCCCTGGTGGGCTCTGGTGGCACTGTATCTGGGGACACTGGGACTCTTGGTGATTCCCCTGGTGGGCTCTGGTGAAACTGTATCTCGGGGCACTGTGACTCTTGGTGATTCCCCTGGTGGGCTCTCAGGTGTGACCTGTATCCTCAGGGCACTGTTTAGACTGTCTTGGTGATTCCCTTTGTGGGCTCTGGTGGCACTGTATCTCGGGCACTGTGACTCTTGGTGATTCCCCTGGTGGGCTCTGGTGGCACTGTATCTCAGGGCACTATGACTCTTGGTGATTCCCCTGTTGGGCTCTAGTGACATTGTATCTGGGGGCACTGTGACTCTTGGTGATTCCCCATGTGGGCTCTGGTGAAACTGTATCTGGGGGCACTGGGACTCTTGGTGATTCCCTTGGTGGGCTCTGGTGGCACTGTATCTGGGGACACTGGTACTCTTGGTGATTCCCTTTGTGGGCTCTGGTGGCACTGTATCTCGGGGCACTGTGACTCTTGGTGATTCCCCTGGTGGGCTCTGGTGGCACTGTATCTCGGGGCACTATGACTCTTGGTGAGTACCCTGGTGGGCTCTGGTGGCACTGTATCTCGGGGCACTGGGACTCTTGGTGATTCCCCTGGTGGGCTCTAGTGGCACTGTATCTGGGGGCACTATGACTCTTGGTGATTCCCTTGGTGGGCTCTGGTGATAGCACTGTATCTCAGGGCACTATGACTCTTGGTGATTCCCCTGGTGGGCTCTGATGGCACTGTATCTCGGAGCACTATGACTCTTGGTGATTCCCCTGGTGGGCTCTGGCACATGTTTTAAACGGTATGAGCATTGCAGGACACGCATATAATTAATAAACTATGGCAGGTTAAAGGGCGACATGTAACTTGCCCCGAAGACCTGTAGCGCAAGAAAGAGGGGTCACAGTGGTTGCACTTGCGACTATACCTCTTGATCAGGAGGCCCCTAGGTCCCCTCACCACACAGCTGCATCACTGGATCACATAGGCCGAGCAATGCAGCAATCGCTCTGGCAGAACAGTCGGGATCCTCCGTTCTCAGCCGTTCAGCCCTCTAGATGCCGCAGAGCAGACGGCATGATGTGATGATGTCATCGCGCCACCTTGTACTAGGCCATAAGCCTACAGCTGGGTATATAGCCCAGCCACCTGCTCCAGACTCGAGAAGTGTTCGCCGCAGGAACTGGGAGAGGTGAGCATTTTTTTTTTAATAGGGGGTCATGTATACCTACCTACTGGGGGCCGACCTTATACCTTTCTAACTACCAAGGACACATCACAATGTTACCTCTCTCATGGAGTTCCTCCAGTACAGCCTTCAGGCCAAGAGAATCATGATGCTTCTGTAATTCATACAGACTGACCCACAACGCTACCACAGCTTTTCTTCCAAGATTAAATATATCCTGAAGTAAAATCCGGGCCAATGTTCTTCTATCATTTTCTAGACTCAGATATTTCTAGAAGACAAATGTCACTCATAAAGATCTTTACACAAACAGACATAATACAAAAGGTTAATATACAGTTATTTCAGGGCAGTCTCCCTATAATGCATACATGCCAACTCTCCCGCTTTTGGCGGGGGATCCCACTAATGGGGGCCCCCCATTAGTGGGACTACCTGGCTACAAAGGGGGCACTACCTGGCTACAAAGGGGGCTCTACCTGGCTTTCAGAGGGGGCTCTACCTGGCTACAGGGGGCATTACCTGGCTGCAAGGGGGCATCTCTTGGGTACAAGGGGGATCTACCTGCCTGTAAGGGGCACTACCTGGTTATGGGGGCTACCACTGGCTATAAGGGCACTACCCGGCTAGAGGGGGCATTACCTGGTTTCTTCCCCAAAACCTTATGCAGTTAGGTGGAGTGGGTGTGGCTTTTTTAAGGGGCGTGGCACACCAACAAGATGGGCGTGTTCATGCAAATTGGCGTGTCCATGCTACTGTCATGTTAGTCAAAAATATATGACTATTGAGCCAAATTATAGTGAATTATTTCTATTTTATATCAAATTTATGTAATCAGCCTTGATGGTACAAAGTGTGCATCTTTGCCTGTTTTTTGACTCAATGCTTGCTTCTTGAGTCCAAAGGTACAAGCCTACTTACACTTCTGTTGACTGAATACACATGAAGGTTTACCTTTCATTTGTCTTATTCAGAATTTCTGTATGCTTTTGACATATCTTTGTGAAAAGGTGTGTTTGTATATGGTACTCTTTAACTCCAAAAAAGAGTACGAAATAAAATAACACATGGGCAATTTTTTAAGCTGAACACAGCCTTAGTCGGTTCCCCATTTTGTAAGGGGACTATAAAAAACCTTTCATTGCCAGTATAAAAACTGTCTTTCCTTATGGGGAAACCCA